>PNEQ01074675.1:0-78274 GCA_003012365.1 Medauroidea extradentata
TTTTTTTTTTTTTTTTTTCCAAGATTTAAAAACTAAAACTTGCAAAACCAGCATAAATAAGAACCCGTGGACTTACTTATATGCATTAATGGCCAGTGTAATTTTTTTCCCACATATGGTGACTTCAAAAGTGCTCAGTTGATCGTGAACTGCCTACAGTAATTAAGTGTTTCACACAGTACTTTGCACTTTGAACTATTGTGATACGTCAAGGTTATCAATTTTTCCGGCTGGTGTGATAACACTACAATCGTCACCGTGACTACTTGGCTTACTTGTTTTATACAGTGTGAGATCATCTCTGCTGTGACAGTGTTGTGGTGTGGCCTCGGCCCACTTGCTGGCCAACACGTCTTATTGCAAGTAACAACTAAGGGGATGTGGTACATAATTCAGCGTTAAAAGCATCAGTTTAATATGGTAGGTTTCTGGAAGACAATTTGCAAAAAAAAAAAAAAAAAAAAACAGCAATCCTAGACAATATTTTTTGCAAACATTCTGAGCAAAATGTTATTTGATGTAACGTATTTCTGAAGAATATCTGACGTCCAAATGTCGTACCTTTGAGGCGAAAACATAACGCTTAACAAACGCAATAAGCGTTTGCTCGCAAAATTGCCAAATATTATCTAGGATTGTTGTTTTGTAGTTTTCCCATTTGGACTTTCATAAACGTGTATATTTCAACTGGAGTTTTCAGCGTTTATTTATCTACCACACACTCTTAAGGCCTCGCTCTTTAGTTTAGCAGCGGTTTCGAAAATATTTTTTTTTCAACGCAAATTAATAACTATTTCAAAAATTCATTCTGGCAGTTTAACACTTACATATCATAGTTTGTATCTGAATTTTTCTGTTGCAATGCACCACACAAATTTTTAGAATTTTGCCCCTGAAATAGCACATATTTTTTGTCAAAATAAGCCAAAATGAAGCAAAATAATTTTTTGCTAGCAAACGGTACATTATTTAAAAAAAAAAAAAAACGCTCTGGCAAAATTATGTATAGTATGACTGTAAACAGGTGTACCGGCGTGTAATAATTATGTGACTACAAAACGCTACTGACACCTTGTATTGAAACTGTTGCAAAGTTGACCGCAGAGAAATTCGCACCACGCAACATAGCACGGTGTGGTTTTTCATTTCCCGCAGAACACTGCGAAGACATATATGATAACAGTTATGTTTGTAACTTCCGGTACGAGACGCATAACACTATAAGCTGCCATCTTGAGCAATCTGGAGTATTTGTTTTGTATAGTGAAATATCTCTGAAGGTGTGAAGACAAATACGATAACGTAACTTCAGATAGAACGCACTTCATAATAAGTGATTTCTATGAATACCCTATTGAATTTTTATCTTTCTAATTCATGAAACCTTCAACTATTTCCATGAATCCTCGTTTAAACTTTTATCTTTCTAATTTAATAAAAATGCGCTTGACCAATTCTTCCAAGAAACCGTCCATTAGCAAATAAATCTAGCAAATAACTGCCGAGATAAGTTTTTAAATTTGAACTAATTTGTTTGCTCTCAAAAAAAAAATAATCTCTCCAAAATATCAACCGAGTCTTTACGTGTAGGTATATGCGATACAAATTCAACTTAAATATTTAAGCTCCTTAAATTTTCCGCGTGATCACACATAAACACAATAAACGTATCACGAAATAAACCAGTAAATCATCTTAATGATACGCATTGCTAAATACGTCATAACTATATATTAGTAAGCTAACTAAATAAAGGCAGCATTTTTATTTAGTAATTTGAATAGCCCCCTATACGGGTGTACAGCGTTTTGTATTCGAACATCTGAAAGACGGTTATTTGCACCGATCCAGAGCAGAGCAGAGCAGAGCAAGCTCGTGTAAAACTATTCTGCACTTGCACCTCTAGTCGCAGTTGGTAATAAATACGCCAATACTGCACCAAAAGCAAGAGACGTGGCCTACTTCCGAGTGGCAATCTCGTTGAACCTTTTAACAGCGTATAGTTCGGGAACTACAGTACTAGGAACAAAAATCGTAAAAAATTGTTTGATGTGCATTTTGTTCACGGAATGCGTGGATACAAGACGTACACGGGAAGTAATCTGTCCTCGTTCCAAGCGAAGGCTGGAGCAGTTCCTCGACAACTATCTAAATTCTTCACCGTGCAGTTTCATATCCCGGTTGGCCTCGATACAAAACGTAATCCAACATTGCATATTCCACGAACTAGCCACAACTTTTCGTCGGCTGACAAATGGGCGTGGTTCTTCGTACCCTGACTGCAAATCCTGTATTTGCAGTATGATGGCTGCATAAAATACATGTTTAGCAGATCTTGCGTCTAATCCTGGTCTTATACCAGGTGACTAAAGTTTAGTAGCTATAGACTTAACTATAAAAGGAGAACTCGGTATAAGTTTTAATTAATTGAATATATGCTTTATTGAGTCAACATATAACTTTTGAATATGTTGAAACGTTTACACTAGTTTTTAGTAACATGGAAGTTTTCACAATAAAAATAGTAAAGACGGCTGCAAAACAGCTAAAAAGAAAACTTTATGCAGTGCTCACTTTATCGCGAACAGCATATAAACAACTTGTCTGCAAATAGCAGACGTGCTGCTGTAGGCCCTGTAGGTATATTCATAAAAACATGTCTGCATGAACGAGTGTTAGCACCAATTGACGATGCGCCATGGACAAGAGAGAATTATGCCAGCAGAACTATCCGAAGAGTAGGGGCACGCTCAGAGTAGCAGACAAATTGTGGCGGATATGCACTGGCCACGTAATAAGAGAATAATAAACCTGCCCTACAGACGGGCGGCATTAAATTGACGGGCAGTGTTTTTATGTTACTTACACCAGCAACCCTATAACATTACATAATAAGTATGGCGTAAAGAGAGACTAAATATTCTAACACGTTGTAATTTTTCCTGCTTGAAAAAAAAAATAATTTTTAACCTTTTTGAAGGCTCGGCATTGATCCACATACTGAATTTTATTTTTCGTCCTTTTGAAAAATAAATTATGCTATTATAACGCAGATTCTTTTTTATCTCACCACAGGCACGGCAGTAGAAATGTTAACGTGTATTGAAGTCACAGGTTGTCCAGCAAAATGTTATATTGCTTAATTTTTGCACGGATTACAGCAAAAATAAAACTTCAAAGTTATTTTGTAAAACCGGTTTTGTGGTGCTAGGCAAACTGAATTTGCTATATAATCGCCTAGTTTACATTTTTCTTCTCAAAATTAAAAAAATTAACAATAAAATTTAGTAATGGCGAGTAACCCCGATCCTTACGACTCATGTAATAGAAAACATTAAATAATAGTTTGATGTAAAGAAAGGTAATGGACGACTTGAAAAGAGGTGGAGCTTCAGTCAGATGTGGGAAACAATTCCTATCTCCATGGATACCGCAGCCGAACATAACCTTCATTTAGCTGTTTGGCTTCACATGTCCCGGATGAGATGTACGCCAAGAAAATTGATTATTTGTTTGGAATATGCCGGTTTTTCAGGTAAACATTAATCTTATGTATTTGCGTATCTTAACCATGAAATTGAAACTAATATTTTTTACCCTTGCGTGCAAATCTATGAATGTGCAACATTTTTGCTTTCTGCAATTACCAACTAACAAATTAGCATGTTTGTAAACAAGCTTTGTTTCCCACAGTACTTTTCCCCTGCGGTGACGTCAGGGGGCGTGTACTTCAAGTCGTCCATTTCCGGCGCCAGGCGAGGACTTGACTGTGGTGAGGTGAGGTAAGGTAAGGTAAGGTAAGGTAAGGTAAGGTAAGGTAAGGTAAATGTACTTACCGGCTATGGAGAGGACGGTAGAGACGACTAGTAGTGCGGTGGCGAGGGGCGGCGGCATCCTGCAGGGGGCGGCGCCGAGGGGGCGGGCCGGGCGGGAGGCGGCACCACCACCTACAGCCGCCGAGCCCGTGCCGCGTCTCCTGCCTGCGACCACAAACAAGCACCAATCACAACGAGCTCTTTCTTCACTATCTATCAACTATACATTCACATTATTCACTGAACTATGTCACTGCACAGAGAGCACTTTTATTACGGGGTAACATAAGCCGCGTAGGTTGTTGAGAAATATTACACATTTATCATTATCACACTATATTCTCATAAATATGTATCATATAAATACTAATTTTTCAGAAATGTTTGACATTTCATGCTCTAAATGTTAATCTCCTTCGCCCTTTTATATTTGGAAGTAATTTATTAAGTCTCTAACAATGTAAAAAGATGTAGTAGACATTTATAACATGAAATGTCAAAAATGTTGGTACGCCTTCAGTCATGCTTGTAGTGGGAATAATTCTGTAAATTAAAGATGACAGTGCACCGTTATACTTGCGGTAGTTATGTCAAGAATATTCAAAATTAGAAGCCCGTTATTACACTCATGTTGGTGGGCGTAATTTCAACCCACGTTATAGTGATTCCGTGGTATATTGGGCGCCAATCATTCATTTATTCAAGCTGAGTCGCAGTACAACCGAGTTCGCAGTAGAACTGGTTTATAGTAACGTATCAGGTTTTCAATTTCTGAGTAAACTATATATTATGAATGCTGTGTACATTGCTATTTTTATAGTGGAAAGCTACAAATTGGCTGAATGAAAAAAAAAAGTAATCGTGGTTTCAAAAGGGGTTGATCGGGAACAGCTTATTATCAATGCAGTGAGAAGAAATTGGCTGAAAAAGCCACTGACAGACAAAATTAAAGAAATGTATAAAATAAAAGAATTCGAAATCTTTTTTTGGTATATTTTTTATAAATAGTATGAAAATATATAGCATTTGTGAACTGTATTACTTCTTAACTGCGAGGCGTGATGTTCTCGCGTATTGATGACGTTAACTCTCAGGACTATAAGAACATCGGGATCATCACAGGTTATTTAACCCCTCTTTGTTTATGACTTCAGTAATTTCTTTTAAGGGTATTACTAAATTAGCAACTCTTAACGTGAACAAGACTGACTAAACGTAACGCCCACTAACCCACAAAGAGAATCGCGCCCATCTCATGACGTGTAGACATGGGCCTACCACGAAATTAACGAAACGTGCCTCACAGCGCTAACGAACGCAGAAAATAGAGAAAGAGTGGGAAAAAAAAAAAAAAAAAAAAAAAAAATACCATTATGTGGGATTCCCGAGTGACTTTCATTTTTTGGCATTCAAGACGAGAACGAACAGGACGAGAACTTAAATTTAATACTTTTATTTTTCAATTAATTACACCATTCAAATTTTGGAAAACGACTTTACGAGGTAATTTTGAAAGTAATTTAATCCTGCCTGCGTCTGTAAAATAGTTTCTCTTTCTTCCATCAAGATACATTACGCACAGTGTTGTCAAATTAGCCAACTTTCCGCTAAATTTTCCGAAGTCGCAAAATATTAATCTGATAAATATTTACTTTAGCAGGCAAGGACATTTATAGCGGAGTAGCCCATACTGTGGCTACGAAAATATTTTTACATCTCATATAATGAATTAGTCACTAAAATTGAGACAAAAAGTAAAAGTAGTAACGATTATTGCGACGAAATTATTACTATCAGTAAAACTAATTTTAATGAGTTTATTTTTTAAGTCATCTTTTGTATTAGTTTTGTTTGAATTTCTGGGCTTTCCACATATCGGGCATTCAGCGGGTTGCCATGTGTACATTCAGAAGATTTTAGAAATCTTGATTGGCAACAGTGGTTACCCATAACTTTGTCCAGGTGGCAGACGCAGCTTTAGCAGATCCGAGGCGACGCTGGTCTAGAGAGAGATGCGTGTCGCAACATACGCGCCAGCTCTCACTGACCGTAACGCGTGCGTGCAACTCCTCACTTCCTGGTCGAGTATTTATACACGTTTCCACATTTCCGCGCCAACACAATTAATGCCAAAATTCCCTGGGCTCCCTCAGACGTGACACTGGCGGGCTGGAGTTCTGGCATTGCTATATTCGCCGCCAGCAAGCGAGAATCGCATCTAAACAACGTTTTTACATCTCGCTAATTAAAATGAATGACGGCTGTAAGAAGCCGACTCCGTGAACAATAAAACGTACTGAATCGAAACATGTGATAAACATAGTAGCTCAGTAATTAAAGCACGCGAAGTAACGAAGCCGCAGGTGAGAACAGTTCAAAATTCAATATTAACTCAAACTAACATTAATATAGCAAGCTACGTCAAAGTTATTTTACGTTAATTTCCCGCACACGTACTTAGTTATACACTACCGAAACCTCGTCCATTATTTAAGCCAGCAGTCCTCACAAAGTTTCACGTGTCGGAATACTATACCCTAAACATTGTAACATTACGTAATGTAATAACCCGCAGAGTCATGGGATAATACGTAAAATATCTATAACCGAACTAATCTCAGCTATCTGCAATCCTGCGTTTGTTTAATGCCCGGGGAAATTATGTTGCTCGTCTTCAAACACAGTGCCCCGTAAATTTAACGCTGACAATAATGCAACAAATAACAGAATAACAATCGGAAAACTTACTAGATTTTTTGTGTCGGACACTGCAAAACTTAAAACGACGGCAATGATGGAAAGTGCATTATGCGTCAACGCCCACGCACAAAACGTTTAACAATAAATTCTTTACGAATTTTTTTTTTTAATTTGTAAAAATATCCAACAATGTACGCCATGAACTAATATTTATTGACGTTTGCTATAATAGTTAGATTCATTATACAATTACGGAAAATGTCAAGGACATGCCTTCATTTATGCCATCCTATTATTAGACTAGTGTAACATGCTTTCCGAATTATTTACAACGCCAAAATTTTGTACATCTAATTACAGGCAAGAGGTTATGCTACATAAAAGTAGTACTTTGGGAAACACGTTCGCTCAAAAATTGGCACAATATTACCGAAGACTGCCTTTTATCCCTCTCTGCTGACTTCCAAAAAAAACTGGAGATACCGCACAGAAGTTTTCAACGTTAGACGTTAGTTTATGTCCCACACCTACTTCAAACTATGTAAGTAACCTTTTCTTGGATCAAGGAGCTGATTCACTGAGTATCACAGATCCTTTTATGTATTACGGGAGGAAAAATACACGCGAAAATTTCGATGTAGGTACAGTCTTCGCAGCAAAAATGTGTATACCAATCAGATCTTTGTAAAAGTTTTAAATGCGGCCCAAAACCAGAGACTGTTCGGAATGCGAAGCCGCCCCTGTTGCATCACACACGGAGAGCCTAAGACACGGAATGCTGGCGTTCTGCCACACGACTTCTAGAGCTCGTGGCTTCTCTGTCCCGACCTCCGACCTTACATATTGGTATTCATCCAGCCTATAACATGCCATGCGCCATACTATGTCTACTACTCGGCCAGCGCTGGCCCAGTCATTCGCAACCAGTAAAGTTGAGTTCACAATTGATAACATAACAGCATAGAACATAGGACGTTCGCGCCAAGAACTAACTTCTGTATATTCTTACCTACAGACTTACAACGCCAAAAAAATGGTCGTGTGCATATAGATGCTGATATAGGAAATTTTAATATTTCATTTATCGTGCGTACGCATAGTACAGCAACCAGTCACAGCACAGGAGTTAATGTACGCCATGTCGGTTTAACCTCCAAAATACACGAGAACAAAACAAAGTTAGAATAAGAAGTTTAAATGTTAAAAATTATGTTTCTATATTGTAAATAATGTTATACGCTATGCAGTTTATAAGGACTTTGATTCTGTATTTCCTTTCATCTCCAAATACGATTCCACTTAAAACATGTTTCAATGGCCTTCGGTTAAATTTTATACAAGAAATATTTCAGATTCGTCGAAAAAAAAATGCCACTGGCTAAACACAACAGTAAAAATCCAATTGTGAGCTAATTTTGCACAAGGCGTCTGGTCGTGCAGTTTCTACTATTACGTTGCATGTTCTGTGCCTATGATTTTTCGGATTAACGTAGTTTTCATTACCCACTTTTCAATTTAAGAAGCCGATGGTTCAGAAGAACGTCGTTAATCCATTATTCCATGCAAGAGTTACATTAACATCTTATGTTCCAAAAAGGTTTAGCTATAAGCTGTGGGCGAGGCTGGTGTGACTCAATTTAAGTAGTTTCAATTTGCGTTTTTGTTTCTTGGAACCTAACACTGGCGTAAATTGAAGACTTGCTTACTTTCATACGACATGCAGCATTCCGTTCTTGCATACTTACAGCGCACGCAGAAATACAGTACATCGGCTCGCACAACTCCACTAGAAGACTGAATACGTGAATAAACAGGCATCCAGTAACGACCGCTAACCACACCACGCGAATCCTGCACTAAATTAAGAAATTAAAATGTCCGTGGAAAAGTTGTACGACATTTTATGTTCACAATGTGGCATCATAGCACGAAATTTGTCCCCTCTTGCGCTACACAGGTATCTTGAATGGTGTTACGTATACCCTTAGGCATACGTGGTGGAAAATAAAAGTTTTTAAAGCAGCCGTCTGTTTCTATGAATAGAAAATTAAGCATACGGAACACAAAATAGAACCTGTAGCAACGTACATCAGGTAGAGCAAACATTTGTTTACGGCTAGGCATCAGTCGTCATAATGAATGATTTTATTTTTCGCTCGTATGATATTCTGAGAAGAAAAATGTGGCATTTACTACGATAATATCAATTCTACAACCTTTCGCTTTAATAAAACCATCACAGTTGAACTTTTAACGTATATTTAAACTGCTATCAGTCTAGAATTTTTTTATTAATTTGCTCGACTGATTGCGGCTTAAATATACATTAAAAGTTCAACTGCGATGCTTTGATTGTAGCGCCAGGTAAATAGAATTGATATTATAGTAGCAAGTTTAACATTTTTCTTCTCAGAATTTCATAAGAGCGAAAAATAAAATAATTCAATATGGCGACTGATGCCGAGCCTTAAGTAATGTGTGGCGAGAAATACCGAGAGCAGCCCACAAACTTGCAAAGTTATTTCGAAACGCACTGCAGTAAGGTAGACAAATATTTTTACAAGACTATCGTTACGTCATTTTGAAATTAGGCTTACTAAACAGCAACAAACGTTTCGTTGCTGGTCAAAATAGCTTTTGCGCACATAGATTAAATGTCTTCCTTGTTACATTTATCGACGAGACTGGCATACAAACAAAGTATAACGTGCCATGCAATCGTCGCGTTTGTTCAGAGGCTATGTAAAGCAAGCTGTCAGTATCTGGATTATCAATCTAACCAGGCACAAATTGATCGTCATCTTCCGTGACTACGGACAAGCGCCAGAATAAACGTGAACATTGAACCCGGAGGCCCCTCTAGCCGTATAACGACTTGACTACGAAAACTACAAGTAGTTTTTAACACACTACACGTTACCGCATACGGCACGAACGTCGTGTCTACATGGCCAATGTTCCAACTACATCAGTAAATAGATCATTAAGGGGTCTCCCTAGATGGCTGTGTTTGTATGTGTGAGGTAGGAGCGGTAAGAGTGCCACTAACCGACGTATGTAATGTATTATCGCCTCTCCGCGCAAGCCTCTCAGATGTCGTGCAGTGTTTTACTGTTACTTTAAGCGGTGACCACATCATTTTATTTATGAGCAGCGTAGTTCAAAGTTCCACGCTTGTTTCTATAGTTATGTTTTTCGAATCCGATTGTTAATTTTCCAGACATGGCAGACTAAAAAAAAAAAAAAAAACATTTTTGGCTATTTTGAGGGGCCAGAAAATAATGTTTGTATTAAACGTGCCGAATTTTTAAAACTATAGTGACATAGTTGGAAGTGTGTGTTATTTTCGTAGATATTATAACGTGCGGTAAATAGTTTCATCAAAAATAGAATAGTCGTAACTCGCTGCAACACGTTTGAAGGGCAGGTAGGCAGGCCCCTTAAGGCAATGCTATCGTGTTTTTGCTGTTTTTGTAATATATAACTATTTTTTTAAGCTTAAACGAGAGAAGATATTAAAAATCTGTTCGGCAGTTTTGTTTAAAATATTTTTTTCCAAGAGAGCTATTTCCAAACAATAAATTACACAGTTTCGACTAAAAAGTAAATTAACCATAATTTCGTTAGTTACATGATTAGCTAAAATTATAGTTTTTACTGTCTTGGAAATATCAGCCAACGATAGGACGATTTTAAACAAAACTGCCAAACCGATTTTTCATATCTGCTGCCATTTAGGCGTAAAAAATTTATATAGTTAACAAAATGTAGAAGAAAGAGCATGGTCTTTAAGTTACCACTTAATGAACTCTTGATAGCCGAGTAACCCCGAATAACAAATCAATGGACGTATTTTGACGGTTGAATTGGTAGCACGTTTCAAGACCACAGCATTTTCGCGACTCCAGTAGCAGTAGTGTTTGCTAACACACTGCAAACAGTTTTCAGCCGTTTACAGTTCTGGCTACCCGAGTAGCGAGGTAGTTTACAAGGCTCGTTTACAGGAAAAGGCTGTTGTTCGGTTAATTTCCGTTTGTATATAATGCACAGGTAGACCTGGATTTGTACGTTAGCTCGTAAATGTATTTCACGTTGTAACGCGCTATTTTCATACTAGCACACGAAAAATAAATAAATAAATTTTGAAATTCCCGCCCGACTCGGGCAATTTCGGTACCAGGACTCATTTTAGCGCTTGCTTGTAAATGCAAATGTTCCACAGCAAACACTTGTAACCAGTCTATTGCAGATTCCACCACAAAAATACGCCTATTGCTATGAAGCCTAGCATAAAAAAGAAAGCTGAAACTTATATTAACATCTTAGTTAGTAAATCGGCATTTTGTAGGAGAATTACAAACCGAGTTCGGGCTTTCAAATGCATAGCAGGCACATGTTTGCATTGTACTGTATTGAGAGCGTACAATTTTTGTAAATTTTCCATCGTGTTTTGCTTAATGTTAAGGAACCTTTCTGCCAAGCGCGTTACAGTTTTATACTTTCACCCACATTCTCTTTTAATACCATCGATTTTCATTACTCCGGATCGATTCGTATCCAAAAAGACTTACTGCATTCCCTCGAATTACGATTTTCTAACCTTCGTTGGGTCCTGAATTCGATTTAGAGTGATTATAGGCCGATGACCACAATTTTGGATTTGTACTGAATACCGATTTACTCCGTAAAATTGTGCAAGTACTGTAACTAGCAAAAGCAAGATAGGTTCCACATCAGTATACATGGGTTAAAAGCTCGTTCTATTCCAAGCCCACCACAACGTGGCTACTTGTGTAGGTATTGTGAAGGCCGCTACAGTGACAAAGGATTTTCTCGGGGTGGTCTTGTGCGAAACACTTTGGGAGAGCACTGCGCTGAAACAGGTGCACGCATCTTCCTCCTATCACGTTAATTACGTGCGTGCATTAACCGGAAAACGACAGAAAAATGAAAGTTTCACTTTCTTCCTTAGAGGCGGTCTAACCCATGTAGCACCTCCCTACGTACTAACTTTACATTCCTGTTCCCCTTGCAAAGTTCTCAGTGCACGTAGTCAAAGTTTCCTACAGACCTGTATGTCGATCCAGAAAAAAAACTGTCAATTTCTCTCCGATGTCTCCCAGATTGCCTAAGTAATTAAATACAACATATCTCTAATTTAGTTTGTATATACGCAAAGTTGCAATGCATAGATAAACAAAACAGCCAGTTTGACTTGTTCAATCTGGCTGACTATTTAAATTTAATCTTTATTGTTAACTTAAAAAAAATTCAGATTTCTTTAAAACTGAAAAGTGACAGCTATAGGCTACTTTACTGACTACCTGCAGCATTTTATAATAAGTCGTGAATTAAACTTTCACGTGTGCGTAAGACAGTACGACCACTGAAGTCATGAAACAGTTCTTCTTTCTGCAATGAGAAATTAGTTACGATGCTATTGATTCTGAACGCATCCTCATGTTGCACTGATTCGTTGAACAAAAAAAGGGGGAGGGGGTATTGTAAAAGAACATTCTTTCTTTTAAGTAACGCCGACGACTGTCTTTTAACCACAGACAAAAATTTAACTGCCTCACATTAGTCAACATTTTCAAGATCAAACAAATTAATTATAGCTATAGGCTATTCGCGGTATGGAGGTATGAACACATTTGAAGCCCTGGGCCCCGATTAAATATCACTACCTGGTATTTACACCTACGAAGCGTAAGTGCAGAGCAAGTAATATCAGTCTTCTATTGTATGTGTGTATTTAATTTCACTACAGCGCAATCAGACGCAACGCAGATGTAAATGTTGCGTTGCGCCAATAAAAAGATAGCTATGTTTAACCGACCCTCTAATTACGTGTCCTTACAAACCAACTCGTATCTTTCCACCATGGCGGTGTAACAAACACGGCGCATGGGCCTGTATCTAACCTCACAAAAATTGAGGTGTGTGGGCTTTTAAATTATGTAATTATATTGACAAAACTGTATTCTAAAGTGTTCACTGGAACATGCACAGCTTATAAAAACGTATCAGAGCTGTGGTTTAAAAACAACTGCTTATTTGATCGAAGTGACACCCTGCCAGGGCAACACTGAAGAGTTAGTCGAACGTTCCCTACGGCATCCCGGGATCTACGTGTCGTGCACAGGCGGGACTGTCGCAGTTCGGCGAAGCAGCCACGTGTCGCCATCCAACACAACACACGCGTATGAAGCAGTAGCCGCAGCATAGCAGCGCAGTGTTGTTAGACGTACCATGACGAGGCAGTCATGGTACGCAAATGTACCATAATCTGACTACCTATTGGATTTCTGGTGATTTTCATTGTAATGTATACTCGGCGACTCAACGAAAGAAAAAAAAACTGACGCTTGCTGCAGTAATTTCAAGCCATCTGACGAGGAGTTGAGGATGACAGCAGCACACCTATATCCCGAGTTTAGAAACATCCTACATACGAGAACACCAACTGTGACAGGCATATTTTCTTTCAATTCTGATAGTGAATGACCATTGCGCCAACCTTTCAATGACAAGTGTTCAAAATGTTGTGATTTTCAAAGCATGGTATAGTTCCATTTGTATGGATTTAATACCAGTAGTGTAAAATTAAAAAAAAAACTGTATAAAAATAAAAAATTGTAATTTTTTTACGTTTGTTATAAATGTACCATGTTTTGAGTCAATATATCATAATTTAGAATGCTCCATACCATAACAGAGAACTGACGATCTAACATCACTGGACGCAGGGGCGCATTTGACGAGGAGTAAACCAACACGGCACGGTCCCTGCACACAGCTCGCAAGCAGCAGTGTCGCCAACATGGCAGACAATGCGCCAGCAGGAAGCAGCACGCGACCTACAAGGAAACAGCGTGCGCCCGTCTCATTCAGTACGCCAGACTTGGCTGGCTGGCCGTCAACACGACTGCAGGATAACCGTTTCTCATCGAAAACCTTGGGTATATTATATTTCATGAACTAATGCACACGTAACAGTTGTGAGCTGTGCTGACATAGTTCTGTCAACTTGTGCATTACTATACACAGTCGGTTCATCCAAACATTTCTGGGTTGTCAACATCATTTCACCAACATCCACACTTGCAATAGATCGATTTAACTCGAGGCTTCAAAAATTATAATATAAACCAGTCTTTTGAAGAACAACATGCGTTAAGTTTTCTACCAAAGTGAGTTGTTATAATTTTGTACAGAGGTAGTCAATGAAATTCTATGGTTCTCAAACTCTTAAATCAGTGCCTCGCTACAATCGCAAAAGACGCTAAATGTGGTTTAATAATACGTGTATGTACCTCCGTACACAATTATATCACCTCGTAGAATATACTATAGACAAAGCTGCGCCCAACATAATTTTTTTAAAGACAACTATCAATATCTGTCCCAAACATAATATACTGACGTACTTCTCTATTACAAAAGACACAGTTGTTCAAGTATATAGTTAATCATCTGTGTTTAAGTTTACTGTTACTTAAAGACTTAAGCGAAGGTGGCAATGCTGATGTACTTAGTAACCAATATAATGCAAGGATACAAAGTCAGGGGTTTAATTAAGGTATCTTTAGAAAAATTGTGTGCCGAGTGTATAGTCAATATATTGATTGGTTTTAAAAATCTGCTTAACCCCATCATTCTGAACCTTATAATCCCTAACCCTTCTAGGACTACCGCAATTACGGCAGACAGAGTAACTATCCGGGAGGGAGGTGTATTTCTTCTCCAAAAGTAAAAAAGGTCTGGATCCGCACTGGTACAAAGAATGCAAAAGTAGTTCATATTCTGTGTTGTCAGACCTTGCGAAATATCTGCAAACGGTTTGAGCAGGCTGGTGGCCCCAGTACTGCAGTAGTGCCAACCGTCACGCAATGTGACCCCCGCACCTTGCATGTCGAGGCGATTATGTAAGTGTGTTAAAAGAGTCAGCCATGAGTCGACACGAAGCTAATCAGCCTATCACGATAGTATGGTAGCAATTGTCGCGACTGTAATATGGTAATTCGCGTACTTACATGCTATGCTAGTTAACCACGAAGTTCAATTTAGGCTACCTGGTGCGTTTTGTGGCCAACGTCGTCGTAGGATTGATCTCTGCTAGGTGTAAAATAATGTATTGAAAATTTAAAGCTCCTTAAAGTTTCTTCAGTGGTTCTGTTTTCTTTCTACCGATCTCTAAATCAGGATGATGTAGCGAACCGAGGCATTGTACATTTCCCAAAATATACTACGTGAAATCTAACAGTGTAGCAACATCATACGAACTCGCTATCTCAACAACAATGTACATACTAAGAACTGTGACTCGTGACGGATATCGACTTCCTAGCTGGAACAGATGTACAAAATATCACGACTTTAAACGCCAAATTAACTAGATTTGGTTCAGTGTCAGCGTGCTCCAAAGATACCGATCGCAGCAAAATAATCGCAGGAAACATTGCCGAAAATCATAATGGGCATTTCCAAGCACAGTAGTGACGTGAACTGGCCAGTCTTACAACATCGCTACTGACCTCTGCTCGGTCAGTCACCGGTCTACGACGCGAGAGGTCCTGGGACTGACAACTGCTGCAATAATGCATGATGGTTAGCACGAACGGCCTGCCACGTCAGGTGACCCTCGACAGAGAGCACGCCGACAAAGAGGCTGCGTGAGTCACAGCAGAACCGGCGCTAAAATTAGCAGCTCGCGGCACGATAGAGGCGCCGAGATAAGACAAGACTGTAGATAAGCCGCGGCGCCCCGGACAGAGACGATGTTCGCCGACAAGGACAACATCCCCGCCCAGCCTGAACTAGCGAGATAAGAGACCCGAGCATCGCATGTTAGGCAGCAAGGCGGGGCCCAGATACCAGCTCGCAGTTTCGTTCAAGTGAAGCGCACACCTAGGTCTTTAGTGCTGGTGAGAGGTGACGTCAGTACGGAGCAGCGCCGGAATTAAGGGGTGGGGTGAACGTGAAATCCTCGAGAAAACCCACCGACGAGCGGCATCGTCCGGCACGATTCCCACATGCGAAAATCCAAGGACCTAACCTGCCGGGAATCGAACCCGAATCGCCTTGACGGGAGGAGAGTGCTCTAGCCACTGCGCCAACCCCTCCCCCCCAGTTTCAAGGCAGAGTACGTTGCCACCTTGAAATTTTTTACTTTTTACCTGACCTTTTTTGTTAAACTGTGGAACTATAACTTACCTGCAGAACATAATACACGATGGCAGAATTTGAGACATTGTAAATCTTTGTTGCCGTTTCTGTTATTACATATGCAATGGCATTGAAGAAAATAAACATTTTATAACTGCAATTAGGGCTACAAAAATAGTAACGACAAACTAAGATTTACGATGTCTAAAATTCTATCACCATGTATTATATGCAATTAGGTTTAAGTTCCACACATTCACCCGAAAGAAAAGTTACGATACGAAATACAATTTCAAGATGGCAACATACTCTCACTTTTAAGGTCACTGGATACCTTTCAGCCCAATTTATATTTTTGCGGGATTCTGGTCGATAAGTATGCACCAGCAGGGCATTTGTCATAAAGTAAAACTAATTTTATATTTAAATTTTGTCAAATTAAGCTTTCTAAGTTATGACTTTTACTTTACTGTGTAACCACTATAAAACACTAAAGAACTAATGAAAGTAAAACTTGGGTGACAACGAAATACTAACTCTCAGAAATGTAAATACATTAACTGACGAAGTCCTTAAACAGATAATTTAATACAATTACATAATACACTGATATTTAACAAAAATTTAAAATACACTTTGACCCTTATAAAAAGGCAAAACATCTTCTCGTGGAGAAATCTCATACATGTCATCGAATGGCCAATGACGCAGGAATTTAGCCAACTAAGTTTCATTTACGTGTCTTCAGTTTTTTTATGGCTACACAAAATCGTTAAAATTGTAGCTTTGTCAGTTAATTAAACGAAAATATAAAACTACAAACGTTTTTACTTTGTGCAAATTGTATTCAGTATTTATTCAATGACGAAAATGCTACATATATACACAATAAGCTGCATGGTACGCAACGCCCTTAAGGCTGTTCAACTGTGAAACTCATTGTTTTGTATAAAATAATGTTTGTATGCGTTACTTGTGACTACATTTTCCGGTTGTGGAAATATTTTAGTACGCATAGTATTCGCATTACGACATAACAGCGTCAAGTTTGTATGGATCGGGAGCATACATCCAACGAAAACCAACAGACTTACCAAAACGAAACAATTTAGGCCTACACTGAAATTAGATGTCATGAGCAACACGCTTAAGATATAAAACATTAAAAAAGTTTTTTATTCTTTTTTTAAACTTGCTGAAAATAAAAACATTTAGGCTATACTGAAAATTGCTCACATTTTTTGTACACTAAAAACCAACTATTTTAACTTGATCATATATTCTAATTTTTTAATAGCAAATATTGGCATTACTCCTGATTACAATGATACCACGGTTAAAACTATACAAACTGTCAGTTCGCTGTGGTGTATGTATGCAGTTACAAGTGCACATCCGCTTATATGAAGTGACGAGCTGCCATGGCGAAGTGACGAGCTGCCATGATAGTATCGTGACCCTTCTCTCTTCTAGCCCTTGGGCGACTAATCAAAAAATTACAGCATTGCTCATTATACAAGGTGTTGTCAAATTGCATATCCATATTTTGGGGAAACAATACTCACATATAAAGGAACAAAACATGAGATGCGGAAATAGGTCGGAAAATACACCGCTTCTACAATACAGTTCGCAACTAGATGTGCAGATGATATCTTCTCACGTTTCTATCAATGTTCACGGTTATTCCCACTGTTTATTGGTTAGTGACATAGCGGAGCAGTGTACAACATACAGGACTGCTGTGATGACATTCCACACCAACATGATCCAGCGCACGCTAGGAACAGTACATAATTTTATTTATTTAGACGTTTTACGTGCCCTCGAACAGCGTAAGGCCTTGGTACAGAAACACGGGGGGAAATGTGGGAGGAATCAACCAGGACCTGTTTAAGGCCATGATCTTTTCATTTGTTTAAAAAAATTGCAAATAACTTGAGTATTTCTTAAAATGCTGTGAAAATTTTTGAGACTACGTACAGTCATACTACACACAATTTAGTCAGAGCGTTTTTTTTTCTTTCAATAATGTACCGTCCGCTAGCAAAAAAATATTTTGCTTCGATTTGGCTTATTTTCACAACAAAATGTGCTATTTCAGGTGCAAAAATCTAAAAATTCATTTGGTGTAACGCAAAAAAAAAAAAATGCAGATACACACGATGATATACAAGGGTTAAAACTGCCAGAATGAATTTTTGATATATGTATTAATTTGCGTTAATTTTTTTCCGAAACCATTGCAAAATTAAAGAGCGAGGCTTTAAGAAACCGTCCAGCATTCGCCTGGAGTGACATAGGAAAACCCGGGAAAAAAGAAATCTGGACGGCCTGAGCTGGGGATTGAACCAATGTCCTCTCGACTGCGAGGAGAGTGTTTTACCACTGCTCCACCTCGTCGGTATTGCGAAATGTAGTGCAGAAACAGTGACTTCTCGGATTTATGTAGGCCCTACATACAGGCTACAATTTTTGCTCCTGCGGAAAAGAGGATTGTTTTCTCAACATAATGAGATCCAATTTGACAACATCCTGTATACAGACTCTTAGAGTTAGTAAAACACGTATTAGGCACATAAAACTTTAAAATATGATACTGCTATGCGAAGATTTTAATAAGTATTTGGGCATCCTTAACGCGACCACGTGCACATCGTATGCTAAGTGCTTCCTGTCAACGAGAACTTGTTTTCACACATTTTCCGTCTCCAAGGCATCGCGTGGGAAGCGTCGCAACTGTGCCGTGACTTGCGTGTTTTACACCGCGTCCAATCTGCTGCGGCCCTATGGAAAAACTAGCTACAGTCGCTCGCCGCGTAACCCAACGGCAGGTGCAACGGCTACCTACATTTCGGAAAGGATTTTACTCGATAGTTGTATAAAAATTTCATTAACATGTCTGTCGCCCGAAATCGCATACAACCTAATATCAGTATGTTTTGTTGCAGTTTCACAAAATTTCACATAGGCCCTACAGGTGTTCTTGATTCATGTAATAAGAAAACTATTAAATTAAGGGGGATTGATCCCTGTCAGATCGGTTTTACGGTTTTTCTTATAAATCAGGGAATAGACACATTGTTTTACTATTTTCACGCTGACAAGGCATAGTTTGTTTCATTCACTTTTTGGAATCCATATGGCATTGTTTCTGTTAATTTTGCGGCCTCTGTAGTCGCTCCCGTAAATAAAGCAATTTTTCCTTTTCAGCTGTTTCCCGTTGCAAAATAATGAATATATTATGGTTCCGGCAAGTACAGAAAGTCGATTAAGTTTGTATTTATGCCTTGTCGTGACAAAAATTTTGATACATCGACTGGAGTTATCGAGAAGAAACAGATAAATCCAAGGTGGTAGGAATCAATACCCCTAAAGGCGGTCGCCTACCTCTGGCTTCAAAAGCGTTGTAGTGTGTTGGTAAACAAGTTTTTTTTTTTTTTTTCAAGAAACAATTCCACGTGTGCCCATTGTGCCAACGTACTTAAAGAAAACACACTTTAGACAAGAACGGAACCTCATTATAAGACGCTATGCTCATTAAAACAGTGTTTCTAAGGCCTCCTACATGGCTAAAAACGGCTTTTCCAGACGGTCTACTTCTAAATATACTAGCCCGGATCTACGCAAAACTCAGATTGCGACCTGCACTGAACTTTGTTACAGATTTCCACCAATTCCATTGTAAAAACGTTTCTGCGAGCTATTTTCAGTGCTTGGCTCGTTGAGGCGATGCAGGATTTGACGCGTGTTTTAAGGTCGCCCTTATGTCCCCGTCATTTCTGAGCCTCTAACGCGCAGGTAGGTGGCGCCCTGAAGCCTTCTGCATCAAGTACATCAGAGTTCTTCATGCGTTCAACTGACCTGCTCTCTGTGCATCCTGCATGACTGTTTTAAAGGTTTCGTCAACAATCATAAGTAACGGTGTATATGCCTATAAACCCATAGATTCTTAATCTAATGTAGGGTCTTCTGTATAAATCTTCAATCTGTCTCCTATCAAACCTTTTGTCAACATTATGCGGTGTTCTGGGGAAATAAACTTGTCTCCTGTAGCCGCCCGTTTCCCTTCGCGACTAACGTTTCAGTATCAATATTTCATAATTTGTGTCAAAAAAATGTTAAGCTGAGCGTTCGTTAAGATACATTAAATCATTTTTAATCTGCAAGTCTTCAGGACATTTAAAGCATCAGGAAGACAGAGTGATCTTTCACCTTTACCATTACGTCATTAAATCTTACACTCACCGCTGTAAGTCTAGCGAGCCACGCACACCAGTTCAGCGCCCTGCGTGTTAGAGGCTACGATGTATTTGACACGAATGTCTAGATCGCCTTTATTGTTCCGGAGCCAGCCTCTACGTCATGGACGTGGAAGTTATCTATAAACAGACGAGCGTCTGCCTACTTGTAGGTGTTTAAATGGTCCGAGGCACGCGAACAAGCTACAAGGAGACACTGACGCGCGCAATGTCCCATTAGACCTCGCCTGGCGCATGAACGGCGTTACAGAGAGTCACGCGTATTCTTATCAACGCAAACTTCGTAAATTATTCACATTGAGTTAATTTACAAAAATAATACACGCTTAAAACTACAATTCTAAAATTAGAAAAAAATCAGCACGCTTATTACAGACATGATTTTCGGGTCTCTCGAAATAGCTAAAACCGGCTATTTTTTTATACTGCTGCAATTTCGAAGATACCACCTGAATTCGTAAAGTGCAAAATTATATGAATGCATTGGCCTTTACTAAATACTAAGGGCAGGAAAATTTCGCGAATTAAATAACCTGCATATTAGAATCAACTAACCTGTACATAGTCCAACCCCGACTATTTGTCCACTAGCTCCTACTCAACGGAACAGCAGACAACGAACGAATAGGCAGGGCTTGAGTATGCATATGACAATGGAATCTATACTGGCGTACATTTTGATTTGCTAGTGCACTGCATTGGAACGTGTAAATATTTCCTTTAAGGACCCCGCCTACCACGCACTTTACAACCATTGTAGTGGATTCGTAAATATTATTTTAAGAAAATGCTACGCACGTGCCCACTGTGTCAATGTAATAATTTATATAATTTTTGTTAACAATAGACTTAATTAAATTTTCTTAAAGTTAAATAGCGGACTCAACGAACTGGAAAAAGATGCGTCGCCAAGGTTTGCAGATATAGCAGGAGCTCGTCGCTATTTGTGGCGACTGTATATCGCGTGCCGCGGTCAGCCAGGTTTGTGGGCGCGCGAGTGCACGGCGTGTGAAGACAGCGGCCTACATACTGCACCATCTCTTCTCGCGAGGCTTCTACTCTGCCCGAGTGTGTATACGGTGTGCGTCGCGCCGTCAGCCGCACGTGGCGAGAAACAAGCTTCAATTCCGAGATTATCGGCAGCTGTTTATTTTCAATATGGCGTCGTACAGATCTTTTTAGGTTATTATCTTCCTTTCAACCACTCGTTAAAACACAAACAGAAGAATTAACTAACACAGTAAATACACCAAACTTGATTTTGAACACCACGGAGACTTATAATGTTGTACGACGTATAACGTGCACAATGTGGCAACTGCACGGAGAAAGTTCCCACATGCGCTCCACGTACAGGCATTGTTACGTCAAATAAACGAAGAATCATGTTTGAACTGCTCGAGACTTTAACCTGCACCCATAATATGTAGACCAGAACATTAGTAGCAATATGATATACCTGTGGAGCGCAAGATATGATGCCACACAGTGCATGTAAAATGACATCGTACAATATTTTGCCACAAACTTTTTCGTCTCCAATTAAGACAATGATTCGCGTGGTGTGCTTTTTGTGCCGTTATTTCTGGACACTCTGTATAGTACACAGGTTTATTGACGCAGAGTGGCCGACACACAGGCTTGTTCTTGCATAACTTGCAGCAAAAAAGTCCTGTTCATGATGTCTGTTCCCAATACTTGAAAAAAGACGAATAACATTATAAGCATTGCAGAAGTACAGTGATCACTACACTGTACTATTTACAGTTGAGCATCATAATGATGCCGTAAGGGTGTCGTCGAACACGAGCTTCAAATGAGTGAAGCATTATTTTTACGAAACTATACAACTTGTGCTTATTGTGTCAATGAAAGAAAACAAACACACTTCTTACAAGGATGATGCCACAAGACACCGTGCTCATTAAAACTCTGCTTCTATGCCCTTGGACATACCTGAAAACAGCCCTTTCAGGCTGCCGCACTTAAAAATTTACTAATCAGAAGTATATGAAACTCAGAAACGAATAATGAACTTCGCTAGAGACTTCCCACCAATAAAACGTTATGGTAACTACTTTGCTCATATATCTATGTGGCATTTGATACGCGCTTCAAAGTCGCCCATATAGCTAAGGTGCTTCTAAGCCTCTAACGCGCAAGAAGATTACAAAATATGTTCACCATGTTTCCGCGGTTTGTCCACTCACATGGCCGCACGTCTAGTTTTAAGCACCTGCTCACGGCCGTTTTTTTTTTTCGGTTGCGGTTTTCATGAAACGCACAAGTAAATTTTATTTATTGATTAATTGAAAATGCTTCCGAAGCCTAGGCTCGTATTTGTATGCTGTACATATATAAACTATAACACACAAACACAAACTTCCAGTCATTGTTAATTTTGACAACAGTTAGTCCCTGGAACGTTTCAGCAGTCCTTCAGTAACTATGTCCATTCATAACCAACTGTAACAAGTTTCTAATGTTTCTAATTACTCTGTAAATTATGTAGAGATTAAATAAGTCCTGTGTGTGTTGCCAGCTTCTCGTGAATCATACCTACATAGAGAGAAATAACACATGCCACAAACCAAACGGTCAAGCGAACCATTTTGGGATATTTCGCACGCAAAAACAAATACCTTAACAATCTCAATTGTTAAGTTTATTAAAGTGAGCAAAAGCGATTCGTACAAAATCTAGTCCAGCCACAATACGGACTGCATATTAATGTATCCCTCCGTTTTACCTCAGATGCGTGAAAACTAATGTGAACCTAAACGGTGTGGAGGGGGGAGGGGGAGGTGGTAAGGAAACCACCTGAACATGTGAAATAGTCGTGGCGTTACAAGAATTAAAAAAATAAAAAAATAAAAAAAAAACAACGGGACTTGAAAGGTTTCTTCAAGCCCCTGTAAAAACGTAACGATTAATCTTATCTTCAGGAGGAATTACACGCCAACATAACTACAGACTGGGAGGTTACGATGCATAACTAATGTGTGAATGATTGTGCGAGAGAATTCTCTCAGCTTACAAGGTCAGCAGGACTATTTTAGTAGCAAATACTGTCTAGTGCAATGATTGACTCGCATGCACGAGAAAAGGGATACGTACAATGCTTTGACAAGTCAGCGATACTGCCCAATGAACGCAAACTAATCTTTTCATCACCGTTTTTTTTGTACCAGATATTTTTTTCCTTATTTAAGACACAAAATGTGACTAAATTTGGCTCTTGTGAAATTTGTTTATCTCTCATAGTTTTCGCGTAATGGCTTGTTAAAGTCATATTTTTGCATGTTTCCGTTTTAACGACTACACTAAAACCAACTGATATACCAAACTCAAAAAATTCACAGTGGATAAAGACATTACAGGCTACAATGACATGCTCATGAAATCAAAGAATAAAAATTATTTGAATTTTAAAAAATTGCTGAAACTGAAAATAAAAATTTAAAAAGTTCAATATTTTTTTTAAAAATACAAAGAATGTTTATTCTTTAATTTTATGAGGATGTCATTGTAGCCTGCAATGTCTTTATCCACTGTGATTTTTTTGAGTTTGGTATATCAGTTGGTTTTAGTGTAGTTAAAACGGAAACATGCGAAATATGACTTTAACAAGCCATTACGCGAAAACTATGAGAGGTAAAAAAATTTAATAAGAGCTAAATTTAGTCACATTTTGTGTCCAAAACAAGAAAAAAATATCTGGTACAAATACAAAATAAAATAATGATGAAAATTGCGGTAGACCGGGCCCTTAATCATACGCCGATATCTGGTATGCATACAACTGCCTTCAAAGCACTGAAGGGAAACGACGGGAAAGACAAGTAGGCTGGTATTCGCACAAGTGCGCAATTGACATAGGAACTCCCCGATGTAAAAAGCAGGAAATCCTTTGGTAATTTCAAAATTTGAAATCAAAATATTCAAATAAAACAATGTCGCCACACCAATTAATACATGATTCTACGGTATGCTTGTACCAGTATTTAGTTGGAATATTTTGAGACACAGTTGTCTGTACAAACCGTTTTTGACGATGTTGGGTTTGGAAAAAAACATTTCCAGCATTCTTGTTTTGACAGTATGTCATTCCGGCGACGTCTGCAATGCGTTTTCATTTCTTATTATATATACTAAGGAAGTTTACTAAACGCGTAAAATAAAAATAAACAAGATCTCTTAAGTAATCACACACTGCAACACATTTCAAGCGCACATAAATACGTAGCCTATTTGACTGTTAACCATTAAAAAAAACTAGAGCATGCGTGCTGCAAATACCATTCCGCCACCGTCTAGAATGAATTTTATTTTCGCCTGTAAAAAAAGATTAAGAACACGTTAAATATTTCAATCAAGAGACATTTATTCGGAACGCCCTGCAGCGCAGCTGAAACACCTCAGTATGGAAATGAGGTGGAGAACTGGGACAAGAACAAAGTAGCGTCGTGGGTGGGCCTCGAACCATTACCCGGTGTTCCCTGCCCCAAGAACGTAACCAAGTGGCGGACACGACCACCCAGAGCCCAGTTATTAGACGGTATCGACACAGAATGGGTGATCGCAAACCTGCTGCCGCCCTATTTACCCAGCACAGGAGGAACAAAAAATACACGTTTCCCATCAGCGTTCTACCTTTCTTGTTTGGGTACAATTTTCCACAGCTACGCATCCACTGCAGGTACCTTAGTACAGGTGTGGTTTTATTTTAAAACCGTCCTGCTTCAATAGAATAGCCACTGTAGTTCAGAAATCACACAGAGAAATTAACATCTTGTCACCAAAAACTAAGGTTCCCCGACAGTATCTTTCTATTTCAATTCAGTCATACACAACGTAAAAAAAAATACAACAAACATAAAAAACAAACTTGCGGGCGCCGTTAGATGTGTAGGCGTCTTAACCAGCTTCAGTTTAACTCCCGAATCACTATCGCGAACTAATATACAGGTTATTCACGGCGAAGTAAAAACATTATGATCAAAGAACTCTCAACGAATGTGTGTTTATGAAACGTCCTTAAGGGGCATCCATGCCTGCGCTTGAAATGCGTTACAAGAAGTTAAGAATTATTTTTTTGACGAAACTACTGAAGGTGCATAATATCTGTATACCTACGAAAAAGAACACACACTTGAAACTATGTCGCTATAGCTTCAAAAATTCGACACGTTTATTTAAAACATCATTTTCGGGCCCCTCAAAGAGGCCAAAAATGTTTTTTTTTTTTTTTTTCAGACTGCCGTATTTGTAAAAATAACAACCGGATTTGAAAAACACAGCTATAGAAACAAGCGTTAGACTTTGAACTACCTTGGCAACAAATAAAGTGGTTACTGATTAAAGTCTCATAGGAAAATGATGATAGTAAAGCACTGCGCGCAGATGGGTGGCTTGCACGGAGAGGTGATAATGCTTTACATACATCGGCCAACGACAACCATACCGCTCCTGCTTCACACGCACAAACGCAGCCTATCCCACGCTTCAAATGCGTTGCACTGTGTTCGTAAAAAGGTTTTTTTTTCTACGAAAATATTCCACGTGTGCCCATTGTGCCAACGTACGAAAAGAAAAACTTCAGACAAGGTCGGAACCTCATTGTTAAAGACGCCGCGCTCAGTAAAAACACTTTCTAAGCCCTCCAACATGGCTAAAATCGGCCTTTTTAAACTTCCATACTTCAAAATGTAGTAACCGATGTATGTGAAACTCAGATTGCGACCTGCATTGAACATAGTTGCAGACTTTCCATCAATAAAATTATATGGTCACCGCTTAGTGTCCCATAGTAAAAACCGTTCGGCGGGAACCTTGTACGCTAGTTCAGCGCTTGGATCGTTGAGGCGACGCGGCATTTAGTGCGCGCTTCAAGGTCGACCTTATTGCTCCGTCGCTTTTGAGCCTCTCACGCGCGGGTAGGCCGCGCCCTTAAGAGAAGTCCTCGACTGGCGCATAGACGGCGTTGCAGCGTGTCACGCGCATACACTTTTACGCGAAACCGCTTAACTTATTCATATTATGTTTACCTACGAAAAGAACACACGCTTGAAAACATGCTTCTATTTTTTCAAAAATGCAGCACGCTTGTTAGAAACATGATATTCGGGCCTCTCAAAATGGCTAAAAACAGGTTTTTCAGACTGTTGTAACTCCGAAAATATTACATGAATTCGTAAAGTGCAAAACGAGAAGCATGCGTTCGCCTTTACTTCAAACTATTCAAAAATAAAATATTGGGGTCATCGCTTAAAGTCCCATAGTAAAAAGACTACAACGGAAACCTTGCACGCCAGTTTGGCGAGCTGCGAATAGAGGCGATATGCTTCTCGTCAAGCGTGGGACACTGGCTCTTATCGCTACGCTGTTCCCACGCGTCAAAGGTGGAAATTTGACACCGCGAAGGACTCCTCTTAAAGAGCGCTCCACACAAAAAAAAATCGTAATTTTATAATTGTACCAAACACTGTCGAACTTCTGACACATTGTTTTAATAGTAATAACAAACAAATTAAATATTTTACGGTTCCATAGTTTCGTACAAGCCTATGCCAACGTAGCGATTTGAAAATTTTCGTTACTTACCCAAAATAAAATGTATTCAAGTTATAGGCTACAAATGAAATAATTTAGAGCGAAAAAAAATTTATTAAACTACAGAATAACATCTTTGTAATGTCACGTAAAAATTGTTTGTGATAAAAAAAATCTTGATGGTACCAAAATTTTTGCATATATTTGAATACCTGTAATTTTTAAAAATATTTTTAAGTCAAAATTCAAAGGTGTTTTGTAGCTTAAGACATTTACTTTGACTCGAAATTATTTCGTTCGTACCATTGAACAGTTTTTACTTTGGATAAGAAGCAAAAATTGTCAAATCACTATTCGACAACCGCTTGTATGAGAAATATGTAACCGAAAAATAATTTGCTTGTGGGAAATTACTATTAATGAAATATGTTAAGAATTGGACAGTGTTTGGTTGAGTTATAAAATCACACATTTTATCGTTGCAGAGCAGTCTTAATTCATATAAATTACATAAGAGACAATCCACAAAATACTGAACTCTCTGAACAAATCACACGTGATAGCAGCTTGACCAAAAAAAACGCAAAAAGGAACTATTTTGGTCCTCCGAAACACTGTTCTCAAGAAGACAATACGCCAGATGTAATCTTCCTAGTTTGATGCGTGGAGACAGTGACGCAATAAGGTTCAGCCTTCCACGCTCGACGGTAACAGCATCACTTCTATTCACGGCGCGCCAAACTGCCGTTCAGTGTATTCATACTATTATTTTACCTATAGGACTTAAGAGGCGACACTGCAATTATGCTTGTGGAATATTTGCAGTTAAGTCCAACCCATGCTTCAACATTGCGTTTTACAAATCCGGGTAGTATTTTTTCAGGTACAGTTGTCTAAAAAAAACATTTTTAGACATTTTAAGGGGCTTCAAAAACTTTTTTCTAATAGGCATGCTACATTTTTGAAAGCCTAGTTTTAACCGTGTTTTTTCGTACATAAACATATTGTGAATAAACGTATAAAATAATGGTCATGGCACGCTACAAACACCGTTCATGCGTTAGATGCATAAGTCTCTTAAGAGGACGTGGTACATAATTCAACCCTGAAAGCATTAAAACTGTAGGTTTCTTGAAGTCAATTTGTGAAAATTAAGCAATAGCAATCCTAGACAACAGTTTTAGCCAACGTTTTAAACAAAATTGTTTCCAGTGTTACGAACTTTTGAGGCACAATCTCTGTCGCCGGAATCTCGTGCATTTAACTGCGGCGCAAGAGATCACGCGTAACAAATTAGTAATTCCGGATAAATATACATGCATAAAGTTAACAAATACCATTACCTAAAATTGTCATTGAGTATTTTATCCATATTGGCTTCGAAAAAAACGTAGAGATCAGTTGCCTTCAGTGTTTATCTACCACGCACTCTTAATAGTACTAAACATTCAGGCCCAATTCTTCAAATAGCATAAATTGGCAAATCTGCCAATCACCAAAATTTCAAACAAATGTTCTACTTTAAAGACAGTACAAACTTTATAGTAGGCCTAGTAGTAGTACTAGACAGAACAAAAACATGTGCAGATTGAAAACATTAACGGAATTCAGGGCAAAGCATAATTCCATATCAAAACTAAACATTTTTGTTCCATAAACTCAATAGACGAGATTTCAAAACGGAAATCTCTTCAGTTTACATAAGTTCCATTTACGAAACCTTTAAATGAGTAGGCGTCGCTGACTGGCGCATCAACTTCCTGTGCGATGAGCTACAGCTAGGTGCGTGTGTGTGCGTGCGGATTCCGAATGTGCTAATAGATAGTCACATTTCTCAAATGGATGGAGTTATGCAGAAAAGAGCCAATCCAATACTTACTGGGGTCGATACATTCAAGGTCAAAGTGTCCATATAAACCTTGTAGAAACCACTTTTTCTGGTCTCTTTTTGTTCGAATATTATGATTTAATACTTGTTCTTTTTCTAGGATATACCTCGTACCTTCTTCTACTTGGTATGATTATCACAAAATAAAGTACTTTGTGGGTTGCTTTCGTTCTGCATAACTCCATCCAATTGTGCATTTACCGGGAGGTAAAACAATACGTACAATAACAAAATAACACTTTCTAGGTCAATTAGATTGTTCAAGCCATTGGCTGGACTTTAATTTGCAAAGAGGACGAATGATAATGCGAAATATCACTCACGTATGCCATTGTAGCAATGATAAACCGTTCTCAATGATAAAATATGACCTCGATTGGGTAGCGTTTTACAGTGGTAAGAAGTAGGAGCCCACGCCTCCTTACACGGATATGTTAAGTAACCTGCTGAGTTAACCAATCACGTAACCAGGTTTGTTCGAGAAACAGGAAAATGTTAGTCTATAATCGTCTGAAAGCAATTTAAGGAGGTCCCACATCTATTGGACAACTCTACTCCGGGGAACTGTAAGAAATCCACAAGCCGAAATTTAGCCCTAAGAAGGCTACTTGCAACGTCTCTTGAATGTTGTCTGCCTACTGTACACAACAGCAACGCAGGATTGTGGGCTTTGCATCTCCTCCACAACGAGGCCATTAGAGACGGTGTCATATTAATATTTGGTACAGTGATAGTTGGTGAAGTGAGATGACTTTACGGCCCTTTGACAACGAGGTCTGAAGGGCCGATGAGGGTAAAATGAAGTGAAAGAATCAGCCATCATCCTTGTTCGAGCCAGGATTCTAACCCATGATCTCCCGCACCAGAGACCAGCTCCTACCCAACTACGCTACAGAGGTCGGCTATGAATATGGCATGACCTTTATTAAGGCCATGATCTTCCATTTATTTCAAACAATTGCAAATAACTCTAATATTTGTAACCAAATGCTTTTAAAAAATTTGAGGATATGTACAGTCATAAGATACACAATTTTGGCACAGAGTTTTTCAAAATAATGTACCGTTTGCAAGCAAAAAAAAAATATTTTGCTTCATTTTGGCTTATTTTGACTACAAAATATGTGATATTTCAGGGAGAAAAAAATCTAAAAATCCGTTTGGTGTATTGTAACAAATATTCAGCTGCAAACTATAATGTATACGTATTAAAACTGTAAGATGAATTTTTGATATATGTATTAATTCACGTTAAAGCAAACGTTTTCGGAACCACTGCAATTCTAAAGAGCGAGGCATCCCATATAATCGCCTGGAGCGATTAGGGGAAACCATGGAAAACCGAAATCAGGATAATCACGTCAGGAGATCAAACCCGTGTTCTCCCACATGCGAGTCCAATACGTTAGCGCTGCGCCACCTCGCTTGGATAGCCACACAGGTGTAGTTAGGTCTATAAGAGCCTGGACGAGGGGAAACAAGGTGGCGCAGGCATGAGATGCTCCGGCCAAGAGACGCCGAGGTCTCGCCTAGACAGCCAGCAGGAAGAAACGACCTCGATCATATGTGTTCGACCATTATATAGAAGGACACACTGCGAACCCACGTGGAGTCGAGACTTCGCTTAGTACAAAATGGTGCGTATATACAGCAGTACAGCTTATTTATAAACCTTGTTTCTTCTGTTTATATATAAGGTAAGTCCGCTTCGTGAAAATACGAACCCCTCGAAAGAGGAAATTGCTTACGTATTTCTGTATAAGGTCGAGAAATCTGAAGTCGCATAAGACAAGAAATTGAATACTTTATAGAGGACAATATTTGTTGATAGACGAACACACGAACTTCCGCCATGAACCCAGGCGAACTGCGAGGCCTCTCACGGCGGGGCTGTCGCCGCCTCCCACACGGCCGGCGAGCTGAGAGCGAGAATGAGGAAGGTGGGCACCGTGGAATAGGCGGAGGGGTGGGGGAGGTATGGGAGCCGGCCGAGGCGTTGAACCCACGTCGTTCCGGACGATGAAGCTCCGTCAACAACACGAGGTGCACGCACGCTAGCCGCAGCAGCAGCAACCACCCCCGGCTCATTATGCTGGGACGAGCAGCTCGCTAATTGCTGTGGTTCGCGCGGCGCGCTGCCCTCGATAACCGCTGTCCTCCGCCCGGCCTGCGTCAGCGATGCTGCGTCTCCTTGTCCGACTGTGAGGGACAGCGCTGTGGTTAAGAGCCGGTGTCACATACTGAATTTATCTTCATTTCTTCCTGATTCCAAATTCGACAAGACTTATCTAAAAATATTTCAATAGGGACTTAGCCAGTTACGTTACCTTTCATTAAGCATATTGCATTCGAAGTGTCTGGCTTTTCGACGATAACTCGCCGAGACATTCCCTGATTACCTATCATTTTATGACCGAATATTCGAAATAACCTTTCGTACCTGCCTATACATTTCTATATATTCTGAACCAAGAACATCATTCCTAAAAGGGACAATAAAACACTCATTTTAGCCACGATAAAATACGCTGCAAAGATAATGGAGGACCTGAAACGATTACACACGCGTGCAATGTTATTTAATGCTATTTCTAAACAGTCATCGCCCACGTACGTTGAGTAGTCTTTGAATAAACTTATGTCGGCCGAAACTCCACACGCCACTCAATGGCTTGGGCAGGCGTCCTTAAGTGGTTCAAGTGGGGAAAATAATTCTATATATGTAGGGTTTTTCTTGTAGGGTTACTTGCAAGTACATTTTCCTCTTACAAAAAAAAAACTAGAAAACTAACTCAGCCAGTTTTCTAATAATGACATTTCAAAGTCCTACACACCTCGAGAACCAATAAACGTAATTAAATGAAGTTATCCATGTCGAAGCTGCATGTTAAGGGTTACGGCTAAATCAAATTAATAAAAAATAAAAACATTTTACAAACCTTTTGTGTATTAAAAAATCTTAAGATGTTTTCCTCCTTTCAGCATTATTATTTTAATACACACATATTTTGTAACGGGATTGTTTATACATGTATATACTTCAAGCCATACCCCCGTGACTGCAGTTTCAATGCGAATCATTTTCATTTCATATTAAGTATATTTTTATGTATTTATTGGTTCTCACGATGTGTATAAGTAAAATCGACTTTTAAATACCATTATGGAAGTATGCGGGGCTATTTATTTTGCAAAACTAACTCTATTTCATACCAATATAAAATTATGATTTTTCCCATTTGAACGTCTTTAGGCAATGATTCATTATTCCTGCCTTCCAGAGTGATTTTTAAAGCCTAAAAGAGAGCATATACCTTAACTCCCTAGCCCAATTTTGATGCCATTAGTAACAACTCTTAAATTTTTTTTCTAGACAAAAAACGCTAAGCTAAGTACAGAATTTATCCTAAATTAACTAAGTAATGGAATCTATATAATTTATATAAAACTGTGCTATAAAATATAAACTAATATTTTTAAACGAAGTGGGAGATGGTTACAATATTTAACTGTCCTTGAGGCTTAAAGTAATTAATTATCGCAAAGGAAATAAGAAATGAGAGATCGTTGCCTTAGTCCGAGATCTCATTCGCGAGAAGCTGAGTTTGATTGTTGGCAAGGTCACCAAACTATCTGTATATGGTTTTTAGAAATCATACCAGGGTGAATGCCGCTGCAGTACATTCTAAAGACTAAGCCATAGTCACTTCTGTTTCTGGCTAGCCCCCTAGTTCCGTTTTAATGACCTCGTCGAGACAAACTCGTCGTACAAACCAACCTACAGACTTCGACTTGAAACACACGCGTGCCAGACACGTATAAGCTACGCGTACGTGATACGTCATGCGCTGCTCAAACCAAAACTACCTACTTGTCGTGCCAGTCAGGACCCTGGCCATTAATGAATACAGCAGACAGAATGCTTCCTGTGCGTAGGACAAGAAAAAACTGCCCCGTGGAAAAAATGTTTCACACAGAAGAATGAGAAAGATTTTGGTAGGTTCGGCTTAACATCGTAGTCTTTATGCTGGTGAGGGGTGACGTATGGTGCTTCACATGAATGAAGGGGCGGGGCAAACGGGAGATCACCGAGAAAACCCGTCGATCAACGGCATCATCCGGCATGATTCCCACAATCGAAAATCCGGGAACCGACCCCGCCGGGAATATAACCCGGAGGTGGGAGGCGAATGATCTGACCACTAGGCCACCGTGGCCTCTCGAGCAGAAGCTGACAATACACAGTGGTCGTGTTGGCCATCGATCTCAAACTGGCCAAGTTCAACTGCCCCGTCAGGTTACATGCACATTAGCGAAGAACCGCTTGCCAGGAGAGGACCACACAGAGAATTCCCCTGACGTCCTCCAAGGTTGAATAGTGTTTCCGCTGCCTCAGCGCCACAATGGAGGGCCACGTCACCGGCTGTCGGCATCGTCTGACCGTGACATTCGTGCGTATTCTTAGCACCACTTCGCGTTGCGGACAGGTAAAAATTACTCCTTGTGTCATGGTTCATGCACGCAAAAAGGCGCACGTGGGTTCCACTGTAGATTACCGGTTCGTTTATGAAGACAGTGGACGTCAGTCCTGAGTTCGAGCCACCTCGACAGCAGCAAAACAATCTATGGTATGTAAAACAATTGTGCGGAAAAGGTCCTTAATTAATGTCAGCGCCGTGCTAGGTCTTAGAAAGGGGAGAATGGGAACATACAATTTGTATCCTCTCCCACAATTTTAATTTTTTAAAAAGTGTAAAGATTATTTTATTTAACCATTTTACACAAATTAGTATCGTAGTTATAACTTGTAGAAAAAAAAAGTGATACACTAGTTTACTTCACGCATCATGAAATCTTGTAAAGGATGTCGCCAACTATATCGATTCACGTGAGAGAAGGGGAAGAGAAGTCCTGCCACACTACCTCCACTAAGCATAATGGCACGATATGGATGTACTTATTACAATCGTCACGGCCAGATAAGTTTTCAGATTATATATATCTTTAGAACTGCCAAGATCAAATATGAAGCAGTGAAATGTGCAAGTTCAACTTCAAAAGGAAAAAAAAATTCTTCAGGGCGCTTGCTACCTTCCAACTTATTATTTCATGTGTATGCGGAATTCAAGTCAATCGCTAAACACTTAAAGGAGTACAATTTTCACAAAGTATATCATATATTTTAGTTTCATATTTTTTGTGTAATTAGCTGGCAAAGTTACAATATTAACGTCTCTGTGTAACAATTTTAGGAAAAGCAAATTCATCCATGAAACTTTAGGCATCATCTGCGTCACTGACTATTCGAAGACATTTCTATTACTTCTCTAAGAAAAACCCTTTTGCCTGTTTATAAGTGTCTAATCCATTCAAGGTTTGGTAAAATATCAGTGTTTAGTCCTATTAAATTACTGTTTAATGAATTTGCCAATTGTGTCTTTAAAATTTGAAGAGCTGTATTTCGTTGTCCTCGTATTTTTAGCTCGGTGAGTTGTTAAGTTTTTTTAATAACAACTACACAAAAAGTAAAAATCGTGACTAATTATTCTATACAAAAACTATGTAACAAAAAAAGTTTCTTTGTGAAAACTGACCCCCCCCCCTTACTGACCAGAATTGCACAAAAATACACAATATTGAGCTGGACGGTCTACAATGCCCGTAAGCACTAGGGGAAAGTTAACAAGCAGGGTGACATTGCACATGACGGGGAGAGCTACAGTAGACTGAAAGCTTCTTGGACTTGTCTCGCTGACATATCGACGAGTAGCGATCAATGCTATGTGTTAACACAGCGAGCTCCTTGGCACCGCCAGTCTGCGATCTCAAGACTCCGAGAAAAACAATCCTACGTGCGCCCGTACTTCTTGCCTTACAAAAATACAAGTGGCCTACTGCAATTTTATTAACTTCAAGATAATTACGAAACAAAGCACACATTGCATCTCACGTTTTGTAAAGAACGCTTTACAGAATTTATTTCCTGTAAACTTATCCTCGCGCACACGCCCACCTAAATAAATTCTGAATCTCCACGAAGTAATACTTCAAAAACTGACATTGCGGAGCGAAGCATCCAACTGATCCTATTTCGAGTTTTCAAGGCTATGGCAGATAAGGCAACTTTGGCACGAGCTCAGCACTGACAACGTAATGAGAATTTACCAGTAGCTTTGTTATTCTACTACCTGAATATCTGCAACAAATCTCAATTCCGTACCTACGCACAAAATGTTATTTGCATTACTTTTGTATTACAACTCCAGAATCCACAACGTCGACCTTGACACTGTTTTACTATGACAAAAAAACTTCTTAGTAGTATTCAGGAAATAATTTTCTTGATGAAGCAGAAAGTAAAGATATTCTATAGAATATCCACACGTTACGAGTTCGATATATAACCACAGTAAAAACCAAAAGAATTTGTTTTTAATTTTATTTCTCCATAATATAACGTCTATACTAATTATTTTAAAAAAAAGGTAGGTATGATACAGAGAATGTGCTAGCAGATTTATTTATATATATTCACTGTTTTAATTGGTAAGATCGCAATTGGAGATAAACTTATTATTAATCGACTTCAGTCTCGCATCAGTAAATATATACAGGACGTCTCTGAATAGTGTTGAAAGCTCTTCGTCACGTTGCAGGGGCTGTGAAGAAGAGTAAATGGAAAGGGTTGCACAGGCTGGAAAATAGCCGTAAATTGACAATGTGTGGCCCGGAATGAAAGACCAGAGGAAACTGTACTTCCCCATAATATCCAGTCTACCTTCGGTAACGCCACATCCAGTCCCACGTGTGAGACCACGGGAGTGACCCCGACTGGACATAGAATCGGAATCAACCTGGAAAGATGCGATCGATATACCTCTGATGACCCTCTCCCCCCGGACTGTTAGCTCACCCCACTTGACGCATTATTTGACGTCGCTACTGTGATTTGTTGCTGTTTATACGCAAATTGCGACACTCAAAGACCAAAATTTGTGGATCAATTTACGGACTTCCCAGCCTCTGCGACCCTAAGTGTACTACATAATTTTACTCATCTTCGCATCCCTTACAACGTGACGAAAAGCGTTAAACGTTACTGCATAAGGCAACGCACTTATTCTGTAAAGAAATGTTTTATGTCATGACTAGCTATGAATTTTAAAGTCAAGTCATAAAGTTTTTATAAATAAGCAAACACAAAATCAATAAATTTTAGTAACTACATGAGGTGACTCTTTAAATTGGCTGGGTTTGTGGCATGTGTGTGAGTGAAAAAGTCAATGGAGCGCTAAGGATGCAGCTGACCGGCGTTATGTAATGAAGTTATCACCTCTATGTGCAAGCCACTCAACTGGCATGAAGTGCTTTAGTATTATTCTATTGTCTATTGGACAGTTAAGTTGTGACTATATAATTTTATTTGTGGAAAATATGTTTAAAGTTCAAGGCATATATATATATATATATATATATATATATATATATATATATATATATATATATATATATATATATATATATATATATATATATATATATATATATATAAAATTCTTATATTTTCCCACAAATAGCAGTCTGGAAAATCAGTATTCAGCAAATTTGAGAGTCGAGAAAATCTTATTCCTAATAAAAGTGACAATTTTTAAACTTAAAGGAACAGTAGTTTGAAGTGTGTGTTGTTTTCGTGAATAAATACAAACTTAATGCCGGTTCAGCAGTTTCGTAAATATATAATTGAAACTTACTGCAGTGTATCTCTAAAACAGATAAAAAGGCCATTTAAAAGCTATGCTCTCTTGTTTCTACTGTTTTTGAGATTATCATTTATTTAAGCTTAAACGAGAGCAGATATCAAAAAATCTGTCTGGCAGTTGCGTTTAAAATGTTTTTTTGCCGTGATAGCTAATTTTTTCAAGACAAAAGTCACATGGTTTCGACTAATAAATAAATTAAACAAAAATTTAGTTAATTACGTTCTTAACTAAAACCGTAGTTTTTTCTGTCTATTTAAGAGAGCGAAAATGAGGTGACGCCTCGACCTGCAATCTAAACTGTCCTGCCACCAAGAGCGTGTCGGCGCGCACGGAGATACAGCAGCGGTCTGAAAACAGCACGCGGCAGACAGACAACAGCGGCAGGTGCGTGCCACGTGTGTTGCGCAAGCGGGGAAAGTACCACGTGGTACATGCGCGAAATACCTGCCCTAATTTCTGGCCGCCTCCCGGACCTCTAGGGCCGCGCCTCGCCAGACTGGCCCGCGAGACTGCCGGACCTCCCCCCCCCCCCCAAAACACATTCTCCTACACGCACCGGTCAGACCTGTAATATCCGCCAGCAACACACAACACACTTTCACTCCACAGCGTATTTCCCTCTTGCGCGCGATTATTTATTATCTATTATCCTTGAACAGTGGTCGTACTATTTCCACGATAACTAAAAAATACTACGCCTTAGTTAACTGCATTTTTATTTTATTAATTATGTCTCTATTAATGTATAATTTGATAAGTCACTTATCAATCAGTGCTCAAATTTCGCATTAAATCCACCACAATGTAAATGTGAGATTTCCTATCTACTAGACTAATCAACAAAGTCCCGACATCCTAGGCACACTTTACCACTACCTACAGGAATATACCAGTACACTTCAAATTATTTTTGTAACATTTACAACGGTATTATTCGTACTTTAGTAAACCTCGTAAAAGAAAGTGGAAATATATTTGTAAAGGTACAAGGATAATCATTGTAAAAATCTTAGGACAAGTGTGTAGTAAATATCACGATTTACAGTAAAAATCACTACATTAGCACGCATTCAAAAATCGCATACTTCTTCGGAGACTTATTGTACAGGACTCAGTGTAAATGTTTCGCTAGAAAAGCGGACTCAAGTGGGAAGCGGAAGTACCTTGAAAGTACATTGTCATCGGCAACCTCGACCAGGTTTTCCCCACGAGAGAGAGAGAGGGGAGGGAGAGAGAGAATTTGGGGGGGGGGGGAGTCACGTGTACAACAGCGTCCTGACGCTATGGTACTGACTGAAGTTTAATACGACTTAACTGAATTCTGCTAATCAGGAGCGTTATCATAGTTTTTTTTGAGGAGGGGGGGGGGCAAGATTCATTTGGCGGATGTAGCTTTGTTGTACTTGGTAGAAGGCTATTAGAAAATGTTATGTTGTGCACCAAAAAAGGAATAAAACTTCAGTTTTATGTATTTCTCTAAGTATTACCTCAATAACAAAACGTTCATAAAAACAAATGTTATAAATTTTCCAATCTAAATTAAGAGAGGGGAAGTTGCTTAAATCACTGACGATTTACTTAACTTCACCTGGCACGTGAACTATACGTTGCAGCTGGCGTTCCACGTTTATCTTTTACTGCGCGAAACCGCTTAACTTTTCGCAATACGTTTATCTACGAAAATAACACGCTCGAAACTATACTTCTATCATTTTAAAAGTGCACCAAGTTTATAAGAAAACATGATTTTGGGGGTCCCTCAAAATGGTTTTAATCGGCTTTTAGACCACTGGAACTACAAATAAACAGCCCAGATTCGCAAAACACAACAATGAAAGCATACTTTACTATAAGCGTTCCACAAATAAAATGATAGGGACACCACTTAAGTATTCTAAAACCAAATGACTGCGTGCTAGTTTGGCGAGACGCGAATAGATGCGAAGCTGTTACCGCCGAGTGTGGCGAACTGAATCTTATCGCTCGTCGTCTCCGCGCATCAACAGAGGAAAATTACACCCAGTACGTAGGCCTAGCAGTGCACAAGCGTAAGGGAGATACAGAAACGTACATCACACCTCATCCTTGCCTCTAGTAGATTCAAAGTATGAACTGGTGGGGCGTATTCTCACCGATAGCGCGTCTGTATGCGATATTCAGTGGTGAGCCTACCATTTACGACATAATACTATTGATAAGAGCGTACACCTTAGATGAGATTCTGCACCACGATTATAACTAGAACAGCAAAGCACCAGTTTTAGACAAAAAAAACTCAAAAAGTAAAGCCCTGAAGTATTTGTGGACTTGACATGAGTATACGCTGCAAACGTGTAACTATCTTTGAATGACATACCTAAGCAGAGTGGCATGCAGAGTAGTTTTGGAGTAAAATAATTGTCAGCCGAAGCCCTGCACATCCCAAATCCGCCACAGTTCCCCTTAAAAAACACCGGCATACCCAATAAACGCAGTCGCCTATATTTACGACGAGGAATTTCTTAAAAGTGCAGCTGGAAACCACGGAATTGCAGTCATTATCTGGTGGGAAGCTAGTTGCAAACTACACTGTGTTTGGTACATGGAAGCTTACTAGCTAATGATAGAAATATGAAATCCGCATGTACCCAAAGGCGTAACGGTCAGAAATGTCAGCAACAGCGTTCCTTAAAGCAAGCGAGAACTTTCAATATGTTAAGTTCACGAAAACTTGCACGGCTAGCTGTTAAAAGCGGATAACGGCAAACATGAGAGGTGCGCTAAACACAAAAAACATTATGCAGACTAGCGCGCACACTGCGACCTGACACCTTGTTTTGACGGCGCGTGAAGTATCGTCGCCCTGGAAGCAGCCACACTGTACCTGCGCACATTCGTCGTACCTCGTTACGCCGGCGCGGCGTGGTGATAATGAACAATACCGTTCCACTTACCCAGCGCAGATAGCGACCTTCTCCATGCTAATGGCGGTGGAAAGCACACACGTTGGCGCTTCTCGAGTCGTGGGAAGCATACTTTCGACGACGCTCCCCTAAAAACTGGAGTGACAGGTAATACACGCGCCCGTCTCTCCAGAGACGTCGTCAACCATACCATGAGTTTACAAGGTGCGACACCGAGCGAGGTGGTACAACGATACGCCGGACCCGCATTCGAGAGGACCTGGGTTCGATCCCCAGCACCGGCTACTCTGGTTGCGGTTTTCTGTTGTTTCTCGGAATAACACCAGAGATGGTTCCTAACTTGAAACCATGGCCGTCTCCTTACTCTATTTTGGTCCACCCGAACCACTGACAGTCAGAAAGATGCGCGATGTAATGATGATCCACATAAATCACGAATTTATAAAAACGTACAGTTACACTCGTTAGGCCTACGCGCTGCACAGCAAAATTACCACATATATCCAAACAACTGGTAGCCTCTCGTGAAACGTCTGGAGTACCTATATCATAACCATAAGTAGGCCTATACTAGAAAACTTGCATATAAATGCTTACACTGATACACAAATTAGAAAATTTCGCAAATTGTGCGACTGCTTCTCGGGGTCGAAAGTATTTTCGAAAATTCGTCTTGGATGTTTCTCCTATCGCCTGGACCCCTCTTTGACGAGATAAGAGTATACAAATATCTTACTTCCCTAACGTAATTTCATTCCTTGCAAAGCAAACTTGTCCGCAAACCCTATATGTTACGTCCGAGGAGACTCTTTACTGTTTAGTACTTGGTAGACGCTTTGTAATGCAATTCTTTAATATTGTCATAAATACAATTCCGTCTAGCTACTATTTGTAATGACAAATGTTGCTGTTGACAAACATGATGATTATCATAATTAGCAAAATATCAGGAAAATGTCTCCAGCACATGTGCTTTCACTTTAGAACCATACATTTAAAGATGAAATCAAGGTTGGGAATAGAAAACGAGCAACAAAGGCGAATGCATATCAGCTGGGCGAGAAAGTTAAAAGAATGATCACATGCCCATAAAATTGGTACTTCCAGCAGGTTACTCTTGGAGCATGAATTTATCTGTCATGGACGGCCAAGGTCACCCAGTAACCGAGGGTACTTGCAGGGCAGGGATGAAATTAGGCACGGACAAGGTCTTCGATACCGGTGAGTATTAAACATCGGCAGTATGCTGCCCTCTCGCATCGAGGCATTTAAAAAGCGTGACAAAGAATGTAAAACAATCAAGAGCGCGTTTGGGTGGAGAGGGGGCAGAGGAAGGCAGGAGAAGAGAGAGGTTAGCCACGGGGGAAGAGGCGCATCCCACATAGACACAACAACGTCGCCGCGCGATCGCCGACCTTGTTCCAGCTGAGACGTGCGATGCGGGCGAACCGGTTGTCGGCGACGACCATGTCCGAAATGCAGCGGCGGCAGCCCCCGCCTCGCGGCTCACTCGGCCACTGGCGTCAGTCGAGAGGATACATACTCAAGCCAGCTCCTCCCATGATAGGCTGAGAACACCAGAAACACACCTGGCCTCTGATGACACGGCTTTGTTGCGTTATAAAAAAATAAGGCTGCCTCAGTTAATGTGAGAGGGTTCCTGTTGTTTTTGCGGTAATTATTTTTTTAAGCTTAAAAAGTAAGATATCACTTAACTGTATGGCAGTTTTGTTCGAAATTGGTTTTGCCGTGGCAAGTTCTTAAAGACAACACATTAGACGGTTTCGGCCAATAAACCAAACTAACAAAAATTTAGTTATTACATAATTACCTAAAAACATAGTATTTACTGTCTTGAAAAAATAGCCAACCTGAGAAAATAGTTTAAAACGAAAACAGCGAAACCGATGTTTGATAGTTGATTACGTTTAGGTTTAAAAATAATTATCGCGACAACATACACCAGGGGAGCATAGTCTTAAACCGTGGAGCCGATGAGGGTGAAGTGAGGTGTGAAGAGGTAACAACAGCAACTCTAGAGCCAAGATTCGAACCGTAGACTGACAGCTAACCGACTACACTACGGAGGTCAGTCAGCAAGACTGCTTCAGTAAAGGAAATTAAAGTCCTTGGTTTATTCCGAAGCAACATGCACATTCAACAATATATTCTATGTTGAGAGCCGAAATGTTTAAGGCCATCCATCACGAATGGAACAAGCAGATTCCTCCTCCTCTTTAAAGGATTTAATCACTGAGAACGGGTAAAGCCTACCATAATCTAGAGGTAGCCTGCCTAGATTACCAGATTCAAGATTCAGAACTGAGCGCTGCCCCGTCGTATTGCACAATGTGTGCGGGGATGACTTTTTACCTTAGCCAGACCCACTACGGAGATAATTTTACATGCTCTGATTTGGGGGGAAAACCGTTACATTATTTGCATTTTGGTTTCGATGTAAATTGTTTTCAATGTGTACTGAATCAAATGCCCAATAGAGATAGGCAAGTATTAAATATATGTCATATGGAAAGACTGCTGAAACAAGACAGGAAGGTAGTATGTAGCAAATTCCCAACTGCTTGACCCTTAAATGGAGTTCTGCCGAGGTTTGGGAGCGAAAGTTTTCGCCTCGGCTGCCTAGTTACGAGAATAGAAACCATTGAAAAACTATTTCTTATCAACTATTGGAGCCCGATCAACTTAATATTACGACATCGTGCACATAAGGCCTCGCAACAACTTAAGTTAAAGTGTATTTGAAACCCTTAAAAACAGTTGGTAAGATCCTTGAAAGCTCAATATTTAAGTAATCGCTCGAATTGAAGCAAATAAACATCGCCGAACATGACAATAGTAGCAACGATTGTTTATAAACTGTAGTTAACGTAAATAACATGTAAAACGAAATGTAAAGGTTATCACGTGGGACTATTTAAATGAGCTCGTGATACATGAAAATAAAGGCAAGCACACGCTACCGCAAAGTTTCCAACACCATACGAGATCACACGCTCCAATTTCTATTCATCTGCGGTCGACAACATTCTACTGAACTACCGACCAAACATGATTCAACAGTTATGGCACACTTTTGGAGACTTTCCTTTGAATAACTACAACAATACATACAGCAAAAATTTGGCGACTCTCTCACATTAAAGCAATTCGGGTTCGATTCCAGCTGGCCAGCGGGTTTTCCAGTGATAAATACAGCTCCCTTCCCGCATTTCGCTTCTGTTACATTTTCACCTCCTATCACCAACGCTAAAGATCACGTTGGTAATAGTGACATGTTACTAGTCTTAACTTAAGGCGCATCGGAGTCCTTACCGACATCATCTTTACGTGAAATACACTAAACTTGCTTGCATTCATATAGCCTACCGTTTTCGGCTCACCTCTGAACCGAACCGACACCTATCATTTCAGAAAGTAATATAAAATATGAGTGGTCAGTTTCTGATTATGTTCAATGCGTAACGAAAATATTTCAATTTACGAACGGCAAAATGTCCGTTTCCACCTTTACGAAATGGATGTTATGGCTCAGAAGCCAATAAAGATTACTAAAACGAGATACGGACAACGCAAAACTTCTGTGTATTTAACTAGAAAATCCTTGGGAACCAAGTTGCCACAGAATTCCATAGCTAAACCATAAAATGTTGTTGCTGTATAAAAAATACTAAGAATATTTTTGTTAAATTACAAGATGAAAGTATAACATTGTAATTTTATATGCAGTAAGGACAAAATAAATTGAAAACACTAAACAGATAAAAACTTATAATTTGCATGGGTTATCATTTTGAGAAGCAATTGTAATGGACACACTAGCACGCGCTTGGTATCCACTCACCTTACCCAACATTGACTAACATACTGTTCGCTCAGTCTATGAAGCACAAAGAAATTAATTATTTAAAAAAAATTGAAGTGTACGGGTAAGTTAAAAGCTTTATAGGTACTGGTAAAAGTGTGCCTAGGATGTCAAGACTACGTTAATTAGGCTAGGTCAGGACGGAGTTAATTAGGCTAGTTTTGTGGTGAATTTAATGCAAAGTATAATACTGACAGACTATTAAATTACATCAATAAGAAAATAAAAGTTCAATCAACGTAGGCTTAGTATCTTTCAATTATCGTGGGAATAGTAAAATTGTATAGTTTAAGGATAATATTATTTAATATGAATTTTGTCGTACTTCTGTAGGCCTACCATGATAAAACTATATTTTATGTATTTATACAACAAATTAATTATGCCCAATTAAGTACATCTTTATAATTATGCATGAGAAAAAGCCATCCTTAAGCAATTATATCCTTCAATACACATTTGTTTCCCTAAAGAATATTGAACATGTGGTCAAAAATGAAACAATTATCAAACGGCAATGCAAAAAATCTATGATGAATAAAAAGACGGAAATATAAATGTGAGTGAAGGAAATATTACATAAATTAAAGAGATCAGAAAAAGACAACGAGCAGTGCACTTCAGGGTAACCTTGTATGCACGCTCCCACATAGTCAAGCAGCGTACAATACCGGACATACAAAACAACTATGCATAAAACAGCTAAGTTCAACACTAGGGCAACTACTGCAGTAAAAATTAACAAGTTGAAAATAAAAGGTTATACGACCATGCGAACGGAGATGCAGTTGCCGGAAGCAAAACCTCCAACTGGCACGCGAGTTCAATTTGCATGCAAAACAATTGCAGGTCGATAGTCATCTGAGCTTGGGAGCCCTTGTGCAGTGCATGGTAGCCGTTACAGTTACATCGCGATATGTGGTGCATTCACTGCAGAGCGACAGACGTGACGTCGAAAATTCTCGTCATTATGAATGTTATAAGGCATTCACGTCACGCCTGCGATTCTTGCAATGCTCGCGCTATAGTGCCTGATTACAGTGTCTACTTCATGTCCAACGTGCACTGTTGCTCTACAAGGAAAAACATGCTGGAATAGTTTAATAAAATAAATAATTCAGTACACGGCTGTGTGACCAGACAGATTCGGAGTTGTACCTTGAAATGTTTGCTCGTATATTACCTTAGACAAAGTAGGGTTTACGGCGGCCATCTGCCTTGTAACAGCATTGTAGCGCGGTAGCAAAACTTTTCTTTCTAATGTGTCCATAAAAAAAAGTTTAACAATGTCGAGATGGTAGTTTCAAAACATCGTGCCCCTCGAAATGGCTAAACACAGATTTTTAATATATTTTACCTAATAAAAAACTACTAGCGGGATTCGCGTGAAACTACAAAAGAAAGGTGTTTTGGACTTTGCTCCTCTTCAACATCATTTCCCTGCCTTCAACACTTTTGCAGATAACTTCGTACAATACATGACCATTGTGTTTCAGGATAATATGTTCACACCTATTGGAGTTGGCGATGCGTATTGACGATGATGAATGGTTTGTTTTCATAAGACCATGATCAGTAGTTTTTCACATTGGCTAAAAAAAAATGTAAGGAACGCTTTGAAAAATCCAATACTTATGCACATTCTATGAAGGCGATTTGCAGAATTGGCAAAATACTAGTGTTCTTGATTTTGGCTTACTTTTATAACAAAATTGTCAATACATTCGGTGCAAAAATCTGAACATGTATTAGGTTTATTGCTACAAAAAAATCGGGTACAAATTAAGATAAACTTGTGACAAAACAAAGGAGTTCTTCGATTCGAAAATCATGTTTATATATATATATATATATCACTGTGTAACTACCGACTGTGAATTCCACGCAATACTTGGACTTGTAATCCAGCGATACATTACTCTGGTGTCGCCTGTAGAGCTGCTATTCTGTCAGCACGACACGAAAGTGAACGTGCAAACCCAGGCAGTTAAGTAATGACACAACGGCACGAAGACGCGCACGGCACGGCCAGGTAAGACGCACACCGGCAAAGCAAACAAGTTGAAGCCACTGCCCGATAAGGAGACACTCGACAATACGCCGACAGCTTATTCGGGCGCGCCGCACGGAACGCAAGTTGAGAAACCGGCCATAAAAGAAGACCGTGTTACGTGCGGCAAACCGCTGACAACAGTGTCTGTGTCTGCCCCGCTGAGAAACAATTCCATTCCAGCGCTGGTCGCCGAACACCTTAAAAGTTCCGTAAACGAGACGAGAGCTGAACTTTCTCCTCCCCTTAGTAGGTGTAAAACGTGAGCCCAACTGCTTCGCAAGCTCTCTGCTAGACTGCTGGTATATTATTAGAAATGCAGACTTTGCTGACAGATTGCCAGCACGGACAAGCTACTTAAGGGTGTTCAAGTGCGATAAAATCATAATTTTATATTTTTATGTAATATTGTTAGTTTTATAGACGATACTTGTGACTACATTTTCCTCTTACAAAACAATTTTAACTCGCATAGTTTTCTCATAACGGTGCGTCAAAGTCAAAATTGGCATGTCCTGCTGCCATGCAAATAATGGAAACCAATTGACTTACGTCAGTGAAATAATTCACAGTGAAATAGCATTCTATGGGCTATGTAATAAAATTTGTTTAAAAAATCCTGCGAACAATTTTTGTATTTAAAAAAATTGCTGAATTTTCAACTTCTTTTCCTGTACTTTTGCGATTTTTTTTAAAAATTCAAAACATTACGTTATGGCCTTTCAAATACTTTACTGCATAGCATATTGGATGTAATATCACAGTGAATTATTTTGTTTATGTATGCCAGTTGGTTTTCACTATTTGCATGGCAGCAGAACAAGCAGAATTTGACTTTGTTGCGCCGTTATGAGAAAACTATGAAAGCTAAAATTGTTTTGTAAGAGGAAACTGTACTCACAGTTATCATCTATAAAACTAACACTATTTCATAAAAATATAAAATTATGATTTTATTGCACTTGAACACCCTTACGGGGGCGGTTCACTGAAACACTTAATAGTTTTAAAAACATTTTTATTTGTACGAGATATGGTTTGTTTTGTAGGCATATATCGTGAATATTTTTACTGTATGGCCTACGAAATGTATAAAAACGTACTTTAAAGGTCGTCAATGTTTTTTTAGACCAGCTACATTACCAAGTACATTACATGCCTCATGCTTGAATCCAATAACTACACTTTTTGAGATATAACCGTTCGAGAAAGTCTTTCCCGACTATGGTAAATAGCTCCAAAATAGTATGTTTAGCTATCCTCATAAAGAACAATTCAGCAGCAGTTAAGAGACGTTTTATTATAAACATGATTGCGACCAATTTAATAGTTTATTTTACACGAGTTTTCTTAAAACACAGATCAATAACTACTGCATTATGCTTTACGAAACTTCAGTACATTTCGACAATGCTTACATTAAGTACTGTGGCAATGCAAGACAAGATTCATAGTCGCACGTATACGTTGAAACTGACATTTCGGGTAAATCAGCATCAAAAATGTCGACCGACATTGCGTAAAAAATGTAAATGCCATGACGACCACCTTCATAACTCTGTTATGTGAAACGCATACCTGACAGCATGCCGTTAGCAGTTAGTAGCTAAACTATACTCTGTCCACTAAGGTTGCAGCATAAATAATAATTGCTAACGAAATAAATTAAATAAATTTAATTATATCTTGATTCCTCACATTATGAGAGTGCCATTAACAGTTACAGTGTTTTTTTTTTTTCGATATTTCAAATGAAATTTATGCTGTGCAAAAATTTTTACTGTCATTCACTTGACTGAATGCGCTGTAACCTTAGAATGGATGGAGTACAACACTATGCCTGACGATGGATATTTGCTTTACAAACATATACAAAAATGCACTATTAGTACAAAGACTACCGAAAGTGTACTGACAAATAACTAGACGCATTTAAACAACCTTATACGTTGTATATAATCTTTCTAGGTCCAAAATCATCTTAAAACACTATTTCTCACGGTCGAAAATTGACGTTTAGTGGTCTTTAGGAATGAAATCCTTTGCGTAGAATCTTTGAGGTGACTACCTGCGGGTTGCAAGAACGTGTGATGTAAACCCAGCAGTGCGCAGTGTCGAGACGACTAACTGTTGGCGAAGAAGCAGGAGACCTTGGAGAGTCGCCACTCGACGACAGGTGGGCGCAACGAGCGACGTGCCACAGCGCGAGGGCGGTCACCCCAGTTAAGGTTAATCCTACTGCAGCTTAGGAAGCTCAGGGCTATCAGTTTGGCGTGAGACAATGTTCGCAGCCATTTGCACCGGAGTCGGTATGAAGTCGAAATCAGACATTTCCGTTTTTAAAAAGAACTTCCGTAATTGACGAAGTAATTTTACTTTTGGGCGAACAAAATTGAAAAGTTGTAACGATAGTTTATCAGTAAAAAATTTAAGCAAGTGATTTCTCTCTTCACATAGTCCAGTAAGTGTTAATTATATAACCATCTTAACATTTTATTATAATCATTGCCGCTGTTAGGGCTACAAGCGACGGAAAGTTTCCCTTGCCAAACTCCAACATAAGAAATTCCAAGGGACCGCGGAAGCACATGGGGAGACATTGCCACGCGCCTACAACAGTGCTGCCGCGGCTCGTTCACAACTTAATTTATAGCACTACTCCAATAGAAAAGTTACTATGAACTACGATAACGACCTCACTAATCAACACTCGTATATTAATGATAGCACACACAACCTAGTGTGCAGTCATATCGATTTACCTAAAGCAAGCGGTGCGGTTGTAATCAGGCTCCAGCTTATCTGCTTCCCTTACAGACTGGGTACTTGTAATTCCTGTCTGACATAAATCATTCCAAATCCCACCATACTTATGTAAATCCAGCGGTTTTTATATATCAAGGGGGTGATGGGGGTGTGGACATGGCAACCTCTCCAGTATCCCATGCAAGGCACCGATTGGCGCGCTACGAGCGAAATATATCGTCCCTTGGCAGGCAAAAGTGCCAACATTACACTTTACAACATTTTGAGTAGAAAGGTAAAACGGTTAAGAAATTCAATTAAAAACAAATCACAAAAACCAACAGTTAATATTGTAGCAGTAGAATTCCTGGCCGCTATACTGTCTTTGGTTTCTGTCTAGCGTACGGGTCAGTAAATTAGATTATGCACTAATATTAAAAACGAGACGTTGGCCCTTTTGCCTGCCAAGAGACGTTGTTAGGTAATCAAAGCGTTGTTTCCAAACCCAATTCTGTATAAACAAACAAATGAGCGACATAGTTACAGCTGATCCAAAAATCTGCATGTCACAAAAGCTTTAAGCAAGCATTTATGAGCATCACGTCACGTCCTACACATATGGAATTAAAATTAGTCAACAAATAAAAAATTAGCAGCACGGCCCGTCGTTTACACGTAAAAGAAATAAAAATTTTAAGCATTCGCCCTTTTGTAGAGAGCAAGAGCAATACAGGAAAGACGCAGTCGTAAAAATACCTTAAAAGTTAAGAATATGCGGGCCGCGGCCAGTTCCACGGCGCGTGAAAACCGTTCCGAAATGCAGCGCACGGAGCATGTCCCGTGCAAAGCTATGCGACGGCGGGGACAATGGATAGACATGCACACAATCGGCTGCGAACAAGCTGAACGCTCGGATACACAGGGACCTTCAATTCAATCGACTACAATAGTGTTTTAAATTCGGATCCCGAACACCATGTTTCAGTCGAACCGCCGTGTTTGGACGAGGCGACCACTTCAATTTACCGTACGTCGCGTGCATGAGATTAGAGGGCTGGCGTGTTAAACGTTCATGAGGCCAGCACGAGACTTGCCTTCAGTCCACACACGTGGAGCGTATGTAAGCGAAACCCGTGATACAGGCGAGCTCGTCAAAATTGTTTCATACACGAAATTTCGTTACAGTAGTTAACAACGCCGGACCTGACCTACGACACGAAAAAAACTAGGGACACATTGCGAGAGACAGACATTTCGGACTAATAACTTTGCGGCACTAAAATTGTTCCAAAAAGGCATCTTACAATTTATTTGCATATTACATAGCCTACATTATACCAACTAGGCTAATACAGCACGATCATACTTCATACATTTAAAAATTAAAAAAAAAAAAAAAAAAACTAATAAATTATATCCCACTGTGACTTACTTGATTTTTATCTCTATCAGGCCAAAACTAATAAATGATGCAAAAAGGGTGCAATTTGCGAAAGTATCTCAAATTGACCAAACATACGTGCCGAATTGAGAAAGCAACAAATAAATACTCTTCCATATCGTGGTTGTATAACAAGACAATGAGTCAATTTAGCTATTAAAGTTACACAATAATTAACAGTATATATGTGTGTACATCTTTCGTCTCTCACAGATGTTAATTTCACACACACACGCATATACAATTATTTATATACGTGTGTATGGATAAACGAAATTAATACGGACACCCTGTTCATTGGTAAATTAAAACGCTCAATCGAACAAATGGCGAAAAAGTGGACAGTTACCAAACCACGAGCTTGGCTGTTGTGTCAACATCTCGTACAGAAGTTATCTCATGCAAGCCACCCGGAGTGCAGTGGACATTGCTAACCATTGGGCACGCGTAATACGAAAAGGCACGGCAGTTAATTTCATATGTTACGTTTAAGTTACTTCTCTGGGTGAGATGAGAGGGTTTTTAAATCCTTTAGGTCTCGCTCTTTAGTTTTTCAGTGGTTTCGAAAAAAAAAATTTAATCCGAATTAATACATATATCACAAACTCATCCTACATTTTTAACACTTACATGTCATCGTTTGTAGCTGAATTTTTCTGTTACAATGCACCAAACTGAATTTTTTAGATTTTTGCCCCTGAAATATCACATATTTTGTTGTCAAAATAAGCTAAAATGAAGCAAATTTCTTTTTGTTAGCGAACGGTACATTATTTTGAAAAACGCTCCAACAAAATTGTATATCGTATGACTGTACAAAGTCTCAAATTTTTTCAAAGTATTTGGTTAAAAATATCCGAGTTACTTATGAATATATATACATGAAAGATCATGGCCTTAAGGAGCGTCCCTACATAAATGAGATCTGAGAATTGGCCAACGGACGTTAACTGTGAGCAACAGCTGGGCGTGTTCTTGTTTTACAAGACAAACTGAGGGGTGGAAACCAAGGTGACATCGATCGGAGAGGAGTATCTGTGAGTGTAGAAGAAAAAGGGACAAAAATTACGAGAACAGGCTTCGTTTTTAGTCGGTTTTCTCACAAAAAAGGTACTTAAGTGTTTTAATACAGGTATGTATTCACAAAGGACGCATCTAAGTTATTACTTGATAAAATGATGTTTATTACAAACAAATGGCTATATATTACAATATTTCGCAGAAACAGAAACAGAGCTATGGGTTTTGCCTTTGATTAAAAAAAAGATGTACTGTCGTAGGTATTTTATTATTTGATGAATTAGAATAACTTATTTAATTGGTGCTAATTTAGTAACTACAAGAACGCTCCTTAATGAGGTCTTAAAGAGCCGAGTTTATTTATCTGATTTGTAGATACATTTGAAATTTGTAGGATTCAGCCGAGTTTATTTATGAGATTTGCATATACATTTTAAATTTGCAGGATTCAGACTCGAGGATAAAGAACTATAAACGGCGGAAAAACGCATATTAGTTGGAACGGCAGGGAGAATGGTTCGAGCAGAGAAGAGTCTCAGTAAAATGCTGGAGGTGACTGTTGATGGCGGGCTCGTACAAGCATACACGACACGAGACGACTCACCTGTGGCGACGGGACGAGGGGTACTGGCAGACCTCCTCGCGGTAACACTGGCCGGCGCTGACTGACGCCGCGACGCCCAGCACTCGCGCATGAGCCCGGCTACAGTGCCGCCAAGCACGTGACCACCCTCCCCCGGCGCATGCGGCGCCGACCTTACCCCCCCCCCCCTAACCCCTATGCCCTGACACCACTCTCAATCACCCGCCACATCGATTTCTCTGCAATCCTTGAAACTAACTCCTATCCCCACAGTCTGCGGTAACCTCAGTTACCTTTTTCCTTTTCAGAAAATTTGTAGCTTCCTGCTAGATGGTAAATTTTACTAAGCAATTTTCTGCAATAACTTCCATTTTTAAAAATATCTTTGGTAAATGTGGCAATGTTGAGGCATAGGTGATACGTGTGATGAATTTTAGAGATTATAATAATGTTATATGTTCCTCTTATACTGGACTTGTATAATCAATCTGAAAAATTAACCTGTAATTCCCTTGCAATGATTCTGCATGACAAATTAATGAAACATTACATTATTACTTATGTCAAGCAGTTTATCAAGAATATATCCTATGACTTCTGAAACAGAAAATTTTGACAATACAACTTGTAAAAATGTTATGGCTCGAAAACAAAAATATAATAACAGTATCTCTCTAATGTAAAGAAATCAGCGTAAGTAACAATGTGTATAGATTGAAACGAACTCCAAATTTACCATGTGCATTTACAGTAGGTAAATAATATATTTTTAAACCACTTTTCTAAGCACGAGGGTCTTCAAAAGTGTTGATTTCATTACAAACATCCTATACAAATACCTGGTAGCTCAATCTTACAACCACGGAGGAAACATCCGACACTAACCTGTAGCCTGATTACGCACATATTTTATCGCAGTATTTTGATCGGAGAGTAACGATGAACTGCGATAACAATGTATTCTAATCGACTATCAACTACGTCATTGCATTCAGTTATGTTCAAGGGGAAGACAGACGCCAGCTGAGAGCCTTTAGAGTCGAGGAGACAAGTGAAGTGCGAGCAATATTCGGCCTTATATAGACCACAGCCGAACGCGGTCTTCTCAGTCAAACAGCACGCAAATTAGATCAGCAACAACAGTGCGTTATTTCTGCATGTGTCAAAAAACCCTATTACTGAACTGCAGGGGCGAGGATATAAGCTATTTTTCTCCTTTTCCTTCGGAACATCGGGCACCAATGACTTAAAAGTGTAGTTTTCACTACTTTTTTTTCTAATGACATACGAAAAACTGAAGTAAAAATTGCGTCTACAGATAATTTTTTTACACTTCAGAAAAGCAAGTATATGTTCCCAGAATAGGTGTTTTCGGACATATTATGCGTATACGCACAATCATTGATTTTACATCAAACATATTGGTAGATACTCATTTAAAGAGTGTGTGGTATATAATTCAGTGCTAAAAGCATCAATTTAGAATTGTAGGTTTCTCGAAGCCAATTTGCAAAAATCAAAAAATAGCAATACGACACCATACTGCATGGCAATTTTCTGAGCAAATATTTTTCTAGAGTAACGTGTATCTCATTCAATTTATTCCTGAGCAAGATATCGCGCGTGATAAATGCATCATTCTGGATAGATGTTTGATAATAAAGTTGGCAAATGTAATTATCAGGGATAGCTGTTTTGTAGTATTTTTATATTAAAGTGTAGATCTCAATTAAAGAATTCAGTGCTAATTTTATTTACCACGCCCTATTAAAATTCATATCTAGTTTGGTATCTGGCAAGTTTGTAAGTACGCATCTGGCATAAACGTCATGCTACTGGGTACAGAATCCGTGACCTACAAATGCGAGGCGCCACACCTTCGGCGACACCGGCAGACACTGAGTCAAAGAATTCCCCGAGCATCGCCCAAGTCCTGAAGCCAAGAATTCCAGAGGTGAAAGTTATCACCTACCATCAATCAGAATGCGGTTATTCAGAGATCCGATGCGTCAGATCTTTTGCAGTCTCAATTCCATCGCCCGCGCACGCGGCTCTACAGTCGGGCAGTAAGTACTGCCATCTATTATCCGTTTCCTACAGGATATTTAAAAGAATACAATATTTCTGAGAAGTGCGGAGAAGCCGCTATCAGCCAATTTGAGAGGTCAGAAAATAACGAGGGCCGATATTATAACTGTATGGTGACATACTTGCAATTGCGAGTTCTCACAGATGTACAAACGTAATGCGTGTTAAATAGTTTCGTAAAAAGTAATAACCACAACTCCACGACGCATGTCAAGAATAGGTAGGGAAAGTGCCTACTAGTGGGTTAGAGAGCCCAAATAAGAAGTTATGACTCTCGATTCTCAGGTCACGGAGGAGAGCACTATAAAGGATCAGACCTGACGACGGCCCAACACATAACGTTCATTATACTACGTATTGTATGCATTCGAATATAAACTTGATGGCATCCAATACAGCCAGAAATATTAGTGTGTGCTAATAGAAAACAATCCTACACGCAGTAAAATGTTACTTTTAAAGCAAGACATTACAGAGTGTACTTTTACAAATTTTTGTAAAGTTATTCGTTCGTAAAGTAATTTCTCATGTCTTTGTGAAGTTATTTAATCGTACAGTTATTTGTTGTGAAGTTATCTTTGCTGGCTATAGGACTGTCGGAAATAATGAAGTTTTAAGTCAATAAGTCTCAGGTATACGCATTTTAAGGGATGAAGTGAACATTGATATAAACTATATGTTACAATATTAAGAAAGTTAAATATTTTAATGATACTTGAATATTCAAAAATTAAAAAAAAATAGCATTTTATATTATGAATGTATGAAATGGCCATCAAAGCTTGGCTAAAGAAGGTAAGATAAGTGGGCTTCACATCTCGTCAACAGGGAGGTCACTAGAGACGACACAGAACTAGGTAAGGGAGATAGTCAGCCATGGCCTTTGTTAAGGAAACTCCCCAGCATTCGTTTAGAGCTATTTCGGGAATCCATGGAAAACCGAAATAAGGATGATCGGAGCCGGGGATCGAACCCGGACCCTCCCGAATGAGTCAAATGTGTTAGCGTTATGCCACCTCGCTCGGTGGAGAAAAAAAATATGGCACAGTAAACAGAAGATGGGAATCAAGAAGGAAAAACTAAGAGCATAGCCGTCGCCCGTGAAGCGCGGTGTGACGCCGGCGTGTACTGCACGGCCACGTGACGACGTTAATGAGACTATCATCTGGATTTTACACGCTTCTACACTGTTTCAACTCGGATGTCATGGGTGCACCCTGGCTGCAAGGTTAATTGTCTGTAATACTGTTCTATTTACGTGGAAAGCATCTAGACGAAGACAACAGGAAACATATAAACTAAACCGTACACACAGCATGTCAGCCAAGGTGGTCAAGAGACAAGAAGCGTGGTCACGAAGCACAATCATGAAGGTTCACATCCTGGTCAATAACTCCCCCCCCCCCAAAAAAAAAATTATACGTATACGTTATCTGTTTAATACTTGTTTAGAAAATAAGTCCCCTTTCATGACCAGAATAAAATAGTGAGCACGTCAGTGACGCATTTACCGTTCCCTTGGCTCCGGCCTTCACAAACGGTCAAAACATAGGCCCTACATCGTAGCAGGGGCGACATTTAGGCTGGGCAGCGATGGGGTGAGGGGCAAACGCCCCCAACCCAAGAATTTAGGATTTTAAGTGTTATAACATTTATCTTTCGTATTTTGTTATTTAAATAATGCTACCTTAAGCACATAAAACTTAACTTTAATTATTAAAGTTTCTAATTAACACGTTCTTAATTAATTAAAAAAGATGCAACAAGGTCACTGTCGCTGGAAAAAAAATCTTGGCCTCCCCCCCTTCCCCCCAAGAAAAACCTGAAATTACACCCCTGCATCGTAAGCTAATACAACATAAATGTTTACGCCTATTTACAGCTGAATTTTAAACAATGACTTACAGTCGGAAATTTTTGCAAGGAGGCAGACAAATCGTGCAGCAGAAAAAGAAAGATAGTGTTTATTTGCTGGAGAGTTAAACGATAGTGTACACATGTTACAACTTTGCCATTTACACGAAACCTTTATATTTCTACTGGCATGAAAAACAACACCTACAAAAACAGTAAGTGTGACTGAAGCACACATTTCGTACCAGGTACGCGAGAAGATCTCGGGCATCTTCAAATCCTCTGTAGGAAATTCCAAGCCTAACTATGATCAAACAGAGGGGCAGCATAAATGAAGGGAGTGAATTACACGGTCGACCGCGCCTGCCTGGTTTAATCCACGTAAACGATTCCCACGGGTCGTCGTCTCATCAGTGATGCCACGGACCAGAAGCAGCGCACCGAACTGCTCCTCGGACCACCAACACGGAAGCTAACAGAACAGTCCGGGAACGAGTCATTTGTAACGAACGGTAACTAGACTGCGCTACCGACAATCAACGCTACCCAATTCTTTGCACACTTTCTTATAACATGCATCCACTATCTTACCTGACATTTACAAGCGATCTGTTTAGTGCGTCAGTTACTCAACTGTCTTGGCACAAATACCATGACTCGAAATCGTATTTATATTTTATTGGTAGAGACGTGCATTAATTTGGCGTTATTATTTTCATTATTTGGCGATAAGGCTATAATTCACTGGCGTATACTCGGTCGAACATACTAAGTGACGTTTCGCCTACGAGCCTTCGTATGTATGTGTGCCGGCGTAACAGGATAGTGGGTGTTTTATAGTTGACCTAATAGCATCAGTACGCAGTCATATGAGAACAATTTAGAGGCCAGTTTGCTCAAAATAATACAGGGAAATTAACAGGTTTAAGGGGGATTGATCCCTGTCAGATCGGTTTTACGGTTTTTCTTATAAATCAGGGAATATACATATTGTTTTACTTTTTTCCCGCCGACAAGGCATAGTTTATTATTTCTTTCACTTTTTGAAATCCATATGGCATTGTTTCTGTTAATTTTGTGGCCTCTGTAGTGGCTCCCGTAAATAAAGGAATATTTCCTTTTCAGCTGTTTCCAGTTGCAAAATAATGAATATATTTTGGTTCCAGCAATTACAGAAAATCAATTAAGTTTGTATCTATGCCCTGTCGTGACAAAATTTTTGATACATCGATTGTAACAGAAGTTAAGAGAATAAACAGATAAATCCCAGGTGATCGGGATCAATGCCCCTTAAACACACGGGTAGTCGTGAGCGATCTTGAATTTTAATGTATTAATTTTTTCAAATACAACCTGTATCTTTCACGTCTTCATGTTTGCTACTAAGCCTATAATTAAAAATGCAGGTATTCTCAAAATACGTTTGTCAAAAGTCAATGCAAACATTTAATTACTACAGAGAATGGTTTTTTTTTTATGTATTTTGCCGGTTACCACACACACGTATAATATTTCAAGAGGACATAGCATGCTTGCAGCTTAATTTTCTTGAGCGAAAGTGAATATAGGCCTGCTATTTAAAAAGAGGCTTAGTTTTAAATGCGAGTGACACGATGCGTTCATCTGACAGTAATATCTTATTAGAATTCAGAAAGGTACGTTAAAACAATTACACAAACAATAAAAGCATAGCGGAGCTCTGAACCTTCACTCCCCAATATCAGCCTTTTACATAGCTGACCTGTGCAGTGCCCATAAACGCTTCCAAGTATTCTACATACGCATGAAACGCACGGTTCTTCAATCGTCACACACGCACTTTGTTACTTTCCGTTACCGTTAACCGAGACACGCGCCTGCTATACAAACACGTAACGAGTACCGCAACAGTATACGCTACACTTTTCACAGGAAACTATCGAGTCAGACCTCGGCAATATTAAGAAAACTTGCGAAAGTTACAACCACTTAATCACAGTTTCCTGGTGTCCCATGATGAATATGCAATATTCTTCAAAAATAATTCATTATCTGTTCAGTCTTTGGCTAAAATACTTTGCACGCTTACAGAATTGAATATCGTTATTCAAACTGATTTGTAGCAAGCTTATTACACAAAAAAAAAGTGTCTTGATGAAATGAGCAGGATGCATAACGGCATGTAAACGCGGATCGTACTGAAGTGCCTCATGAATAAATATATGCGCTCTCAAATTAAATCGTACGTATGAACTACAGTATTTTGTACGAGTTTTTTCGTTGACAAAATATCTAACGTGTAAGTTAAATACTAAAACTTTTACTCAAACTGTAGCAGAATGCACATAAACAAAAAGATGTTTAACTTATTGCAGCCAACAAAATTTCATTTCTACAAAAAGTAACCATCACACCACAAAAATTAAATATTTCAATCATATCCCACATGTAGTCTACACGAAAACGTAAGTCGTGCCCGAAACAACTTTTTGGGTTCTAAGATGTTAGGAATTTAAGTGTTTATATTCAAACGTTACATAAAAGCGCCAAGTGAGACAAAGTTGAAGGCGGGGGACTTAAATGGTATTTTGATGCGATGTTAATTTTTTTTTAAGTATTCCAGTTTAATAAATGGTTATTAATTATTTTATATTAAATATCTAGACATGTCGTCTCACTGCAATGTTAATTATATATACACATTATTTCTTATTTTTTGTTCACAAAGTAGGCTAAAAAATATTTTGAAATAAAAAACATTACGTACAAATAATCTATAAACATAATTATTCGAGTTGTTACTGTTTTACAGGATAGGTATACTATTTGTTTTGCAGTAGAAACGTTGGAAATAAAAGAGGGCACGGTACATAATTAAGAGTTTAAAGGATCAGTTTAAAAGTTATCCGAGTTTCTCTAAGCCAATTTGCGAAAAGAAAAAAAACCGCAACACTAGACAATACGCTTTACTAACTTTCTCAGCAAAACATATTTTCTAGTAACGATATTCTGAAGAACAATCCCTGCTGCCGAAATCTCACATTTAATTGCGGCACTCTGGGTAAATGTTTGCTCAAAGTCCGCTAATATTATCAAGGGTGGCGGTTTTGCAGTTTCTCCATACTGACTTTAAAAAATGTGCAGATGTAAACTTATGTTGTTAGGCTTTATTCACCTATCGCATTCTCTTATGTAAATAGCAGACGAACTTACGGAGCTACCTTCGGATTTCGTATGCTCCTCCGCCTCTTAAACCGTAAATCCCCAAATATTCAGGTATGTAATCTCCGTGACTAATTCAGGTACTTAAATAGTGGTTTCGGACACTGTTGTAGTAATATCGTCAGAGACATAGACGGTACACCTTGCAGGCGAGAAGTAGCGCAAGGCAGTTATCAATGCGCTTCAGTGAACTAGCAGATAAGATGTAACCGCATTTCCGTGTTGGCGTAGTCGCGGCCCGCATGCGAGCTCCTAGCCACCTACGTCCTGCAACATTGGCCGTGACGCATAACACTCGTCATTCCGACACAAAAATTGTGTCCTACACATGCCCAATGATCGAACTTCGGAAAAATTTGAGAGTGGACAGTCATACGATACATAATTTTGCCAGAACCTTAAAAAAATACAGTTTTCTAGCAAAAATTTTGCTTTATTTTGCCTTATTTTGATAACAAAATATGTGATAATTCAGGGCTAAAAATCTAAAAATCCGTTTGGTGTATTGCAACAGAAAAATTTAGACACACATATATTATATAAGTGTTAAAACTGACGGAATGAATTTTTGATATATGGATTAATTTGCGTTAAAAATATTTTCAAAACCACTGCAAAAGTTAAGAGCGAGGCCTTAACATACAAATTGCCACTGGCACCACTGGATGTAACCACAAGTGTGTTGGCTATCCGAAGATGTACATATCATTGGTCTTCCCAAAAACACGTAAATCCTAAAATTAACGCCGAGACAGGAATTATACTGCGAAAGTTTATATGACCATAGGATGATTTTTTCCCCGCCATTGCTAACGAATGCTGTCAAAAAGATAATTAAAAGCATACAAATAGGCCCTATGTTATCGAGCCGCAGGAAACACACATTCACGTAAAAGAAACGAGCTGGATAAAATGAGCAAAAAATAAAAACTTAATAAACGAAGAAACAAACCATAGATCAAAATTCGCTGTAGTAAACAAACTATTTATATCAAGAACTGTTAGTTAGTTGAAGGCAGCCATTTCTGAATTCCCTGGTTTGTTTCTTCGAAGTTTAGTTTACATGTTTGTTGTTGCTTATGTTCTCGTGCTAAGTTCTTTGATGTATAACTTATGTGATTTTTATGCGATTCAACATTCGCTAGGAATTGCGCATAGGTATCAAACAAAACACTTAAGCCGGATTCACAGCCACACTTAAGTTACGTACGCACGTACGTTAAATATTAGATATTGGATTCACAACAATACTTACTCTAGACATGCGCGTAAATTGTTTGTCATAACAAAATGCCGGTTATTGATGATCGTAATTTATTTATGTTTTTTACGAAGCACATTAAATAGATTATGACCACGATTACTCAATATAAATTAATATTTTATTGAGTCTAAACGTTAGCATGCACACTCGGGGTTTGTACGCTAAGTGGTGGTTGTGAATCCAGCTTTAGGTTGAACAGGAATTTACGTTCGCTAGCGGCGTATAAATCACAAGATATACGACCTCAATTTGTATAAGAGAAACTACTCTGTTAGGCGCTGCTCAGTCGGAGGCATAAAGCCATTAAATGAATCGTGTTTACAGACATCAGCGGCTTAGACCGGCCATCAAAAGTTAATATAAATATTTTTTACTACCTGGGGGATGAACATTGTTCGGTTCACCATACATTCCGTCAATTTTGCATCGTGGCGTTAAGTACGTATGCAGCACGCGGGTTAACATGTAGAGTAACTTCATGCACGAAAAACATTATCTAACGTCACAAAAATACTGAACTAATAATTAAATAAATATTTATAATCAACTCTCAAATTAATTAAACCCTTGTAGATAAGACATTACATAGTACACACTTCAACTTATTGCAATGTTAGGCAATAGGAAATAAATAGAAGGGGTTAAGTAACTGGATCTATATATAACACCAACATGCAATGCCAATGGTAAAGATGCAATAATGTTACGATATGGTTGGTCGACACAGTGGATAGCCGGAGAGGGGTGGGTGGGAGGAAAGACCCTAAATCTCTTATTACCTAAGCTTACCGTTGAATCAGCAGAAACCCAGCCCAAAAATCGGAAATCGCAACCCAGATAATGAGCACGCATATATGTTGACGCCTAGAAGTTTGACAGCAAGCATGCGTTAGCAGCGAGGAGATGGTTTGTGAACACACCCAGCCACAGGCTCATGCATAATGCATCGCTGCTTACCAGCACATACTAGCATGCGCTTCGCCGGGAGGGGTTTGGGGGGAAAAAAGGGGACGGGGGATTTCAGACGGCACACGCCGTAAGGAACCGCATTTAGACTTAACTACTGAGGCGTACGTGCTCAAAGTTTTAAAACGTCCCAGCACATTCTTTCTTCAGTAATGCAGTATTCACACTGTTTAATAATGAACATTAATATTCTAAAGAATGTTAGCGCAATTTACCGGACAGTAATGCACATCATCTACATTTATAAACGATTCGAACGCAAGCGAATATGTCCAATAAAACAATACGAAACTAGTTACTTTCTACGAGGTTGATTCGACGCGTGTGTAAACATTCTATTGGCTCGATAGCATGAACGTAACTATGCTGCCCGGACAGAATAACTACACCTATACAACACGAGAACATACTTTCACATAAAACTAAGTAATAACTTTGCAAGACACAGTACTGCACTCTTCCGAAAGTCCGCTCTCCACAAATTATTAAGCCTACAGCTTCTAACAAACCTGCAAATGAAACCAAAATCAAAATACGGGAAACAGGCATTTTCCTTTTAAGGTTATGTGAGGGCTACCAATTTTGAATTTATCACACTCATCAGTGCCAAAACATCACACACCCGCACCACTCAAAATCAAGGAGTAAAACTTATTCAAGCAACATTGAAAGCCGTAGCCTATGTAGCTAACTTGTTAGTACTGCTATATACGCCACAAAAGCTGGCAACAATGCATGTCACACGATCAGTAAAACGCCGCAAGAATACAAGTAACATATTTTAACTACAAGCGTCTTGCTAGGTTAATTACACTAGGATACCAACAATGATATTTTTAGACATGAACTCACGTGAAATGTCAGATTTCTCCTGTATTAACTCGCATAACGAAACACATCATACCAAACAACTATGTTCAGAAAGAACAAAATGGACACTATTTTAACAACACGTATATAAAATACGCAGATTTGGAACGTTTCAAATGTAACTTCGAAGTGCTCATAATTCAGGCAGTTTAAGCGGCTATCATTCTGATTACACGGTCTTACGCAATCATATTACGTCATTTTTAGACAGCAACATGAGCTACAGTCGAAGGCTCGCGGCGACTTTACGGCAGTTGATAGCACACATCACGTTCTACAAACGGAAGGAAACAAACGAACATCAACCATGTCGCCAAAAACAGATCGATCCAGGAATTGACTAACCGGAAAGCAGTTGTTATTGTTTCCTCGTTCGAATGGTGAAATATTAAAGCAGGCACCGTCCAGTTACAAAATAAAATGACGGATGAATGGATGTAAACAAACCACTGAACACTCTAGACCTTTGTAATAGCCGCAAATATAGCATGTTCTATAGCGACCCGACTGAACTGATATAACGTAAGAATAAGGAAGAACGGGCTACAATAAGTACGGTGTTCCACAAGCTACATGCACAATCAAGCCCGCTGGTGGAACACACACCATTATTAAGAGCACGTATGTACGGTAGGGTTGGTACTCACCAGAGAATCTTGCTAGGAACCTGTAAAACCTGGACGCTAGTGACACACACAAGCATCGCACTGTCCTCGACACCAGCATGATAGTCACGGGGCACGGGGAACCGACGGACGGCTCCCACACATCCCTGCAGTGTTCTTCCTCCATCATGAACCCGGCACTCTGACGCAGCCAGAGCTCTCACTCCCCCGCATGGCTAGCACATCACACAACACCACTCCCATCCGGTGCGGATGGACAAACTATCCCCCCGCGCAGGCGACGCGAATAAATCGATCGTTGGTCAAGTCCGCCGCTCGCAACCGCTCTGCTAGTGCCGGCCGCCAACCTTCCTTCTCCAAGCACGATAACACGGCATCTGGCGCTCCTTCACACACGACCGCCTCACCTAACTCCGAGGCGGCGCGGCGGAGAGCCGACCCGAACACCGGCGGAGGTAGACGAAGGCCGCCGAACACGTCACGTTCCCCCCTCCAAACCCCCTTCCAACCAACACCACACCTCCCACTTCCGTAAGAGACGGACGCGTACACAGACGGAAAGCAGCATTAAAAATTTCTCATTCGTAAAGAGCGAGCGCAAAGCGGAAGTGCGCAAGAAGGAGAGAGGGGGAGTGAGTGAACGTCTGAATGGTTGGAATTCCACGCTGTAGCCATACGTCCAGTCACTGTCAGGGCCGGAAAAGCGAGGCGCTCCGCACAACGGCACTTACAACCTGAGAGAATACCGGGTCTGTACAATATGACGTCCCATTACAATAACCGAACGGATTTCTCCTGATAATCTTTATACAGCGTGACACGACTAACAAAACTCGTCATTTTGCGAAAAATAACGTTTGTCCATCAGAATAAGTAATAATACCCAACATCTCTGAATAATTAATTACACAAACTAACGGAGCTCAAATATTACTTAACAATGACTAAATTTTTTTATTCGTGTTACATATTGTCAAAGGTTACAAAAGGATTCTGCCAACGTTCGGTTTTCAATTCAATTTGAAGTGCTGCCGTCTGCTTTACAAGCTGAACTAACAAGAAAAAATATATATAAATTCAAACCACGGCCGTAGAAGAACAGGTCTGGACACTCGCCTATCTAACAATGTATTTTGCTTGACCCCCTTGTTGTTTGGCTGTAGTTCGTCTATCACATAATTTACAGCACGCTATCACACTATCATATTTCACACCATAGAGAGGTGAAACTTTTAAGTAGTGACTTGTTCAGCCAATATTTCTAACAAAGTAACTGTACCTAGTATTTGTATAAGTTTAGTATCCATTCTAGACAAAACTTGTATGAGAGCGATTTTTTATAATTTATATTTGGTATTTCGCACGCTTCCTAGTTGACACAATGTAAATTAACCAAAAAAGTCACTAATTTTTTTATATAAATTCAGTCCACGATTACTTTTCTTACAAAAAAGTGCGGGTTAAAACACGTTAACCTACTTATGATCACAACGTAGATTTTAATTCTGAGTATTACTGTCACGAGTAATGTTCGTCTGCAAGAACGGAATTTTAATTAATAAACACAGATTAACGTTCTCAACTAATTAATTCGTGTCCTGTGACTTCATCTATGAAAACAGACAAGGGTACATGACTAGAAACTATAAGTGAGTGGCAAGTTTTAATGTCTCGATATATTGTAAATATATTGTATACAAAGTATACTCTCGATTGTACACAAGAGTTCTGCATGCAAGAATGAAGATGCATGGGTATGTTAATATATTGACGGGAAAGCCACTAAACATTTGATGGTTAAACTTGACATTTTTAGAAACCGCGTCTGGCTGGTTGCAGGAGTCGACGTTAAGGGGTATGAATAGAGCGAACGACTGAGACACTCAATCGTCAGTAAATTCTCAACTACTTATCGTAATTTCTAGTAGATTCTCTATTATCGGACCTTTATTTATATAGCACTTGGCGGAACTATGCTTTGCTTTCGAATAAAATATTAAAAACGGTATTTAGAAAAACAAACGATTGAAACCACAAAATCCATAAACACGGAAAACGGTAACTTTAATAATTTTTGTACAATAATATCCAGGACTTTAAAATGACCGAATTAAAAAAATATTCACCTTTTGATTTTAAAATAATTTTACTTTCCGAAACGTGTGGTTTACGTAGGTGAAAATAATTTTAAAATAAAAACGTAAATACTTTTGAATTGATGTTATTATAGAGTCCTTATTACTGTTTTCCATTGTTATGGATTTTGTGGTTTCAATCCAATATTTTTCTAAATACAGTTTTTAATGTTTTATTCGAAAGCAAAGCATACTATCGTTCAGGGCTATACAAATAGATGTTTGCTAATAAAATATCTACTCGGCAAAAACAGTTCATTGAAATAAGGTGAGCAGTTAGATCGACGACTGAATATTTCAGTCGTTCGCTCGACACCTTAACTTTCCTTAAGTCGAACCTTGCAGTTGGAATATTCAGGGGCTCAAAGACAACTGCCGTAATATCTGTTATACTCTAAATATAATATAGGAATCATGAAGTTAGAAATTGGCCTTTAGGCTAGACGTAACACGCTGTATAAAATTACCACAAAGAAAAACATTAAAAAGACGACGAGTGTTGGCTTCTGTCATGGCCACCCAATAAAGTTGACCATGCTTAAGTACAAACGTTAACGCCATTAACGGAGAGAGGCGTTGCAATAACGTAATATTTTAACGCCAATAACGAACCGTTTACAATTACAAACTCACACAGTAAAACTTACTTATGCGATTTTTCCTCTATTTTTCGTTACTTCAATTGCAATCAAAGTGTACTATTAAATTACAATAACAAGGTATACAGACTCGTAATTTTTTAAACAAAAAAGTTAATGACAAAAGCGGCTAGATTTCTTCTTTCTAAAAATAACAGGATTACTAAAGTTTAAATCATTCGGCATGGTTTTAAAGGTTACAGCACTAGTTCTACACTTTTTGAAAGTCACTATAGAAATACTACAAAGCAACTATCCTTGATAATTATATTTGCCAACTTAAATAGCAAAAATTACCCAGAATGATGCATTTGTTAAGCCGCAATTAAACGTAAAAGATTTCGGCGCCAGAGATTGTTTTTCAGATATACGTTACACCAGAAACATTTTCGCTCAGAAAGGTGGCAAAAACTATTGTCTGGGATTGTAGTTTTTTGATCTTTGCAAATTGGCTTCGAGAAACCAACAATTCTGAACCGATGCTTTTAGCGCTGAATTGTATACCTACCACTCACTCTTAAGGTCGACACGTCAAGACCACGTGTTTCTACTGTCGAATCCAGGCCTGCTGAAAAGCGAGGATCACGGCATTCAATTAAATCTAGCAGCATTACTTGTCAACCATGCTACACGGGAGACAAGCGGTTTAATTCAACCAAACTTACAATTTTTGATGTTTTTTTACAATTTCAGTGGACGCTGGTTTATTAACAACGGTATTCGTTGGGCTCGCATTAGGGAGGACTAGGGTTTGATCCTCGGTTCCGGCCATCCTGATTTCGGTTTTCCATAGTTTCCCGATAACAGTTCCTTAATAAAGGCCATGGCCGACTCGTGTTCCAGCTCCTGTCACTGCACCAAGTTGTATGTCTCCGTCTCTTATGATCTCGCTGTCAACGAGACCTATAGCCCGCTTACCTTAAGGGGAAGTTTAGACAAATTTATTGTATTTTCAGTTAATGAGCCATGACATATTCAATGCATTATCAAAATGTTCTCTTCGACAAAGCGTTTTATTTGGTAAATTACGTGAAATAAATAATAATGGAATCTTTCATAATTTGATATGCAGAATCACTGCAAGAGAATTCTTAAAATTTAACACGTAATTATCTTGCAATGATTCTACATGACAAATTAATGAAAGATTCTCCATTATTATTTATGTCAAGCAATTTACCAAGAATATATCGAATGCTTCGTCGAAGAGAAAATGTTGGTTAATACAATTTGAATAAATGTTATGGCTCAAAAACTGAAGATACGTTAAAGTTGTAACGTTTAGCTTCTGTAATCGATTTCATACTTACAGTCAAAATTACAATTGTAGCACATGAAGTGTCCTTGTAAAGGGTTTATGCACAGAAAACACGTATTATATTTACAGACGAAAATAATTCAAAACTACTTACGTGAAAAATTTATGAAGCGGGCGCGTTATCACTATCACTTTTAGATACATTATTTAAAAAACAGAATCTTTACGACTGTCATTTAGACACTTAAAAACACGCGAAATATTTTTTCTGCATAAACGCGCCATAAAAATAAAAGTTCACAGATTGACGTCATGTTCTGCCGAGTCACCGGCGTGAAAACTGCACGTCATTTGAGCGCGTGGCGCGTAGATATAACGACGCAGGTGCTGAGCCAGCAACGTCGGCCTCACAGTTCGCGTGTTTTCAGTCATAGGACGTACAAAATAAGTGCAGGAATCAGAACCCCTAGTTTCAGATGAGTAGACGTCTAAACTGCGAAGGCCTATAGAACACTCTTGGGCGGAATATGGAGAGGAGAGCCCGGTATAGGCGGTCCACGATAAACTGAACACTTTTGAAGAACACTGTGTCTAGAATAATAACCACATTGTAACTTGGTCAACATAACATTTTAGGTACGTATTAACTCGCATATTGTACAGGTTGTTCCAGCGTTTACCTACCAAGACGTTGTGAACTTGGGCGGAGCTCGTATCACTGAAGTTTCACTCAAAGAAAAATAACGTGTATGTATGTTGTGACAAATAGCAGACATGTATGTTTCTTTTTTCATGTTAGCTGATATAATATGTGTGTGTGTGTGTACGTTTATATACACTCATAAAAGAACTGTAATAACTGACTGGCCAAATGAAAACTGTCCAGGAGGAGGAAAGTGGGATATGTGCAGGGCTCGAACCCGAAATACAGCGGCGCGTGGCCGAGTATTTCCGCACGCTGTGTCACGACGTGACGCGACCACGTTACGTCCCCGAACTGCAACCGCGCCTTGTCGCAACGTGCAGCGGGGCCTACGCGAATTCCTCGGCGGTGATCCGCCGAGCTGTACCCGCCACCGCGCCGCCAAGGAAGGCTTCCCCAGGTGAGCGATGCTGCTGACATCCGGTCCGTGTGCGCCTCTTCCGACGTATACGTGCCTCGTGAGCGAGGCCTAGGTCGAGGTAGTCGCAGGTGGCTGTGTGCACAGCTTCGGCCGACACACGTTTGTCAGAAAACTACTCGACCTGCTACCGCTTATTGCATTCGCATCGTACGTACGTAAGGAGTTAATCTACTTTCTACTTCGTACGTACGCTTGTTGAGTGGTAATTGTGAATGCAGCGTGTGCTAACGTTTAGGCTCAATTAAATATTAATGTGTATTGAGAAATCGTGGTCAAAAATTATTTATTTTACTTCGAAAAATTAAAATAAATTACGATAATCCATTACAGACATTTTTATGTCATAAACAATTTCCGCGTATGTGTAGGTTACGTATTGTTGTGAATACAATATCTTAATATTTAACGTACGTGAATCCAGCTTAAGTGTTTTATGGATAGGCCACATATACGCCATTCCTAGCGAATGCTGAAGTCGCATAAAAACCACATCTACATCAAAGAAGTCAGCACGAGAACATAGGCAACAAAAAAAATATAAAATAAACTTTCGGAGAAAAAAACCAGGGAATTCAGAAATGGCTGCCATCAACATACAAACAATTCCGGGATAGGAATTATTTGTTTACGCGAAGTTTGCTCTTTGGTTGGTTTCTTAATTTATAACGTTTTAATTTTTTTGTTGCACATTTTATCCAGGTACAGAGCCGTGTTAGCATCGGGGTCTTCAGCGCTGGTCAGGGGTAACATAGGGTGAGTATGGAGCAGCGCCCGAATAAAGGGGCGGGGTAAACTAGAGATCCACCGAGAAATCCACCGACCAACGGCGTCGTCCAACGACCGCTTAGAAATAGCATACGTTTGTACATCCATATCAGGTCTTCCAGTTGACATATTTTCTTGCTAGAGCAAATGGCGACAGGTAGTGTTTTTGTGATAATTTTTTATTTTTAATATTTTAATGCAAGATATCTAACCACGTGTAAGTTTCATGTGTGTACAATGCATTTATATCTTTAATATATCATAAAATAATAGTGTTAAGTCAAACCCGATTAAAGGGTGTTCAAGAGCGATAAAATCGTAATTTTAAATTTTAATGAAATACTGTTTAATTTTGTAGACGATACTTGTGATAACAGTTTCCCCTTACAGAACAATTTTAGCTCACAATTGGTTGATACACTGCAGTGCAAATTGTGAAAACCAATTAACCTACTTAAACGAAATATTTCACTGTGAAGTTACATCTTATTAGATATGCTATAGAACATTAAAAATCCCACGACGTAATATTTTGCATTTAACAAAAATAGCAGAAGTACTGAAAAATTGAAAATTCAACCATTTTTTAAAATATAAACATAGATCACGGGATTATATATATATATATAAATAAATTATTACGTAGCCCATAGCATGTTATTTCAATGTGAATTATTTCCCTTAATTCCTCAATTGGTTTTCACTGTTTGCATGGCAGCAGAACATGCAAACTTTGACTTTGACGCACCGTAATGAGAAAACTATGCGAGCTAAAATTGTTTCGTAAGAATAAACTGCACTTACAAGTACCGTCTACAAAACTAACACTATCTCATATAAATATAGCATTACCATTTTATCGCACTAGAACGCCCTTGAGTCTCATAGGTAAAATAATAACAGCTAAAATAGAGGCGCTTCTGCATGACATAGGACGTTCGGCGACATCCTTGGCACTCCATCGATTTTAGGCCTCTCACTCACTCTCTCTCTCTCTCTCACTCTCTCACTCTCTCACACTCTCTCTCACGCACACACGCAACCTATCATCGACAACGAGGTTATTTGAGGCGGAAACTGTGACTCGGAATATCAGGAATGGTAAGGCAATTAGCATTGGCTTACATCGAGGAACCATAGCAGAAATTTTGGAAGAAAGAGGAGGGTTGTAGGTGTAAAAAAAAACGAACTCAAGATAGCCGGACAATGTAACGGACCAATGTCCTCTCGAATGTGTGTCTAGTATTATCTTTACTATAGCACCATGCTCGGTAGGCGAGCCTTGCCCTCCTTCCTCCCCCGCGGTAAAAAAACATTGAAATTCCCAGTAGAATTAAATATAAATTACGTGCCCATTTTCAGGACTGGAAGAAGCATTTATTATTATTTTTTTTTTTTGAAATCCCGAGAACAAGGGAATGCTAGTGCGACAAGTACATCTCTCTAGGAGCAGCCGGTTCGGGATGGAAGCCGCGACCTCCAGGGAACCTGTCGCAAGGCCGAACACGATCAGCGCTCCCAGAACTCGGGAGAACGGGTTTGAGGTAGTCAGCTGGCGGCGACGTGGGTATTTGTCACCCGCATGCGTGGGTGGGCAGGTCAGATAAGTTCGACGTTCGCGCATGGATAGGTAGCCCGTCGTGCAGGCTCTTTGATGGACTGTAAATAACAGCAAAATTATTATTATTTTTTTTTTTGGAAACGAAATATCCTAAATAAAAGCAAGTATCCGAGTAAAAGACATTAAGGGTTCAGCCTGCCTGCCTATCGACGTCGATAAAATCTGAACTACTCCTCATAATTCGATGGGATTACTTTTACCGAGTAGATATTTTACTAGCGGACGTCTATACAGCAATAGTCCGTAGTATCTGTGAACCTCTGCGAGAGTGGTTTTCTGATAGTACAATTTTTTTTCAAAACTAAACGGGAGTATTTCTGAAATTTGTTTGTTATAGAGACCTGGATGTTATCATATTAAAAATTACAAATATACAGTTTTCCATTTTTGTAGATTTTGTGGTTTTAACACCTTAATTTTCTAAAAACAGTTTTTAATTTTTTACTCGAAAGCAAAGCACTTCCACTAGTAAAATATTTAATCGACAAAATAATACCATCGAATTATAATGAGTAGTTCAGATTTTATCGAGGATAGAGTATTCCAGCAGTTCGCTCGACATCTTACCTCTCCATACCCCTTAAGGAGACTGTTGCTCATTCAATACCTGTCTTCATGCAAAAGGCACTTTTAAGAGTGTTTGGGATATAATGACACTTGAAAAATTCATGTTTTAGGAAATAATTATAGATTGACAAGAAAAGAGCAACTCCAAATAAATTTTGCAAATTTTATGTTCAAACATTTTGCCTCAGTAACACATTTGTATAGCATAACCTCTTGTGACGAAACTAAATGTGCGAAATACCTCTTCAAATAGTGCAAATAATTATTTTTCAAGATTGCACTTTTTTCTTTCATATTTTCGTATTAGCTTCGATAAATCTGTCTGTCCGTTTCAATCGATGTATTAAGAATTGCTTCATATATCATGTCAACTTAACTAGAGTACTAGAATGTTGTCGGAAAACCAATGGTCATTTAAATGTCACTGTTAGTCTGCTGAAATTCTTCAGTCTGTACATGTGGCTGAAGACGGGAACAAATATCAGTTCCCGAAACGCCGTATCTGTCCGCTCGCAATGGCATGCGCCCTTAAAGTAGTTCACCTTAAAATACACCGTCATTGAAAGAATAGTTTGAAGTACGCCTACATTGGCTAACTGACTCACATTTTTTTGTATATACCTTTTTACTCGTTAATTGCAGCTAAATTATTTTGTATTGCCTTATACAAAACAAGTCCACTTACAAACTTAAAAAAAAATGAACTTTTTGATACTATGTGCAAAAATAGACACAAACAAACCGATAATATGGTTATAGGTTACCAACAAAAAAGTGCATAAATTTGTTAGTGTGTGTGTAGGCACACATACATATACAGAATGTTACAGAAAGTATGTTACAAACATTGAGAGATGATTCCTTGTAAAACATCGAGGAAAAGAAAGATATATATATATATATATATATATATGGCAAGAGTTTTGGTAGGCGCAAATCATATCCCGCCTGACGAAGTGTGTGTGTGTGTGTGTATGTGTGTGCGAGGCGTAAATCGATGACAAGCTACGAGCGACGTCGGCCGGCAGAGGCATTGTGATATCTCTACGCCGAAGTCGTAAAGGCACGCGCAGTGTTCCCGCCGTAACGTCTTCATTGTGGGACTTTAAGCGATGACCATATCATTTAATTAAAACCGCCAATGTAACAACGTCCAATAAAATTGAAGACCACAATTTCGAACGAATCATATACGTATATCCTGAGAAACGACCGTCTGGAAAAGCAGATTTTAGCCAAGTGTGAGGGTTTTAAAATAATGCTTACAATGCACGTGGTGTCTTAAGAGTCATATTTACAAGAAGTCTGTAGTGTATACTTTTCGTAGGGAAGCGATGTGGACGCACGTTTACTGATCTCTGAGAAAATCCTAACCCCGAACACGCTGTACGCAGTTCGAGTGCCAGATAGGCGGCTGTCTTCCGGGAGAAATTCGCGATTAAAGACCAACATTATTTGTTAAACTAAACAATAGAAATAATAAATAATGAATTTCAGATGCGGTTTAATAATAAAAAATCTTCAATCTGTAAAGAAAAACTTTTGAATATTGTTCTCATTAGTTAGATAACTGGGTTGGACACACCTCCTACGTATCGCGTGTTGCATATCTGTAAGGCTCCATATTTTCTATGTCTATTTTTCTCGAAAACGGTTCACCTGATGGAGTTATGTCATTTAATAGCCAAAAATGCTATGGTAAGAAATAAAATTCCAAAGAGTCTTGAACAATCCCATTATCTACTAAATATGAAAGGTATTCGGTAGCATTGTTTCACAGACTGAAAATCTTGTTATAATTAAACTGCAATCGGAAATTTATTATTTATTTGTCCTCTTATTTGTTTATTTATAAGAAACAAAAAAAAATGTACGAGTTTATTTCATCAATTACAAGTAATCATTTCGAAATGTTTGTAACATACTTTCATTAACAACCTATCCCATAATCAACCCGTAATTTAAACATACTAGGGTTAAATTTAATTACAAAATATTTTCCATTAACAAAGTAATGGCTTGCACATACGTATTATACATATATACGTGAAGTCCAAAATTTGGTATAGGCTAGTCATGATAAAGCGAGCACTTAAAAGACCGTACTTAATTTTTCTCTTCAGTAATTTTGTATCATTCCGCCACTTGTTAATAAAAATATTGACATGTGACTAAAAAGACAGCGTACATACTGTACGCGCACCAGCTCCGAGTCCCTGGAAGGTATTCGTTTTTCGTCCGTAAATATATGCATAGCCTAATAGAAGGCCGATAGCATGTCAACACATATACTACCCGTAGTAACGTCGTCAGTTAGGATGTGTTTGCTACTCTGTTACTGTAAGCGTACATGACGTGTAAGAAGAAAAATGCATACACGGCAGGGTCTCAGAGCTGGCACGAGGAGTATATTTCGTTAATCTGAAATATTAACATATGTGGCCGTAATAATCCCAATTTACTAGGGGTAAAGGCCTAAGATTTTGCCAGAATGCTATGTGGATTCTTTTAGTTACAAACTACAATTGAAACATTTGTTCGCTAGTGTCACATCTGCAACTATCCCGTGACGTAAGTGACACCCCCTTGAGTACTCTGAATCAAGAATAAAGAGATAACAAATAGCAGGCCCAAACATGGTGCACCACTGCGACAAGAGCATACATTGGGCAGCTATTATACGCTGAAATACTATGATGGAGTCTCGCCTGCAGGTTAGTGGACCAGAGAATTCTTTCCGTACCTATCTACCGTACACGCAGTGTCGATATTTGAGAGCGCTGCGTAACTTCGAGACTCGACGTCGACCCAGTGGCAATGTCGACATTTGAGAGGACCTCCTGAGTCTGAGGCACGACGTCAACCCAGCGACAATACCGATATTTTAGAGGGTCGCCTAAGTTTGAAGGCACGACGTCGACCTAGCGGAATTACGATATTCGAGGACGTCACCTGAGTCTGAGGCACGACGTCAACCCAGCGACAATGCCGATATTTGAGAGGACCTCCTGAATATGAGGTTCAACGTCAATCCAACGGCAATGTTAATATTTAAGAGGTCCACATAAGTTTGAGGGCATGACGTCTTCCCAGCGGAACGTCGATATTCGAGAACGTCACTTGAGTCTTAGGCGCGACGTCGACCCATAGCACAGCGACGCGGAGGGCAAACGGATGTGGTGCAGGAGGGAAGGAAGACACTTGACCAAGGGGCCCACGGCCGCCGATGAGCGGAACAATGGCCGGGAGGCGGTGCGATTACGGGAGGCGACGCGACGAGCCGCGCCGGGGACAGGGACGGCATAATGAAGTGACGACAGCAGCGGCAGACGGCAGACAGCAGAAAGAGGAAACAGGCCGGCGTGGCGTATGCGCATGCAGGAAGTGTGTGAGCCGCGGTGTAAAAATAGCCGGCGGGGGCCGTCCATTGAGCCGTGCTCTCCCCCAGACTTGAATTGGTGGCAGCGAGGGCGACACGACTGTGACAACCGCCCCTGGGGGTCGCCGCACGCCGTCCACGTCGTCCGACTAACCGCCCCCGGCGCCCTCTTACGCGTTGTCCAAGTAAGGATAATTCTGCTGCAGGTTGGGAAATTCTTATGGACCCGCTATTAGTGCTGGAGTCAGTGAGGCGTCTAATAAAATGAGAGGTGGTAAAAAGTAATGCTAGTTGGACTAGAGAAACACCACTTGATGAAAACATTTTACTGAAAAAATAAGTCATTTTCGCATCCATAATCACGACAATTTTAAACCGGTAGTGACGGTACCTACTTAAGCCCTCTTGTCGACACAAGCGTAACTAGCGGTAGACATTGTCACTTGAAAAACTAATAACATTGAGCTTCTTAACGTTTAAAAAAAATTAACGTTATCAAAAGCTACACTCATAGTCGGCTCGCAATTATATCACCACTTCCGTAAACTCGTCTATTCACATCTCTCCGATACAGAGGTCGTGATACAACTGGTGCTTTTGGTTAACTAAGTGGTCACGTTATTCGATTTGGTGTTACTGTTTCCAAGTTAAATACGAAAGTCCATTAGTTCCGTATGTATATGTGTATGTATGTGCCCTACTCATTCATTCGTTCACTCACCAGAACACAGTCCAAACAGCTGGACCTAGAAACGTGAAATTTTTAGCGTAGCTTCCCCTCAAGGCGTAGGCACCTAAAAGGAAGGATTTATCGAAAATAGAAAATTAAAGGGGTGAAAAGAGGCAAAACCTGTTTTCGCGAAATGCTCGACAACTCTCTAACCTGATGATACATTGTTAATATTTTTACTTCAAAACATTGCCTAAGCAAATGCATATTTCATAATTTTTCGATTTTTCGAAATTCGGAAATTAAGTAGGGGGAAAGCCGTTAAATGTGTTTTCAATAAATCCTCCATTTCCCTGAAATAACTTAAGATAACGAGGTGATCTTTGCATCAGAATGGTACTCACGTAAATGTCAAAAAAGCAGTTTTATGATTTTCAAAATTCGTCCTTGAAAGTCGGTAAAAGAATTTAACGTGTTTTCAATTACTCATCCGTATCTCCTGAACCATTTGAGATATGGATGTGGTTTTTGCTTTAAAACGAAGCTTACGCAAATACCTAAAAAGTAATTTCAGGATCCTTCAATATTCGTCCTTGAAAGCCGGTAAAAAAATAATAAAACGCGTTTCCAAGTAATTATCCGTATCCCCAAAACCATTTTAGATATGGAGGTGGTTTTTGCTTTGAAATAAATCTTACGTAAATATCTAAAAAAAAGAACTCAGAATTTTTCGAAATTCGACAATTACGGGTGTGAAAAGTAATACAATGTTATAGAACTCTCGAAAAGTGAATATTGACCACAGAGAAATAACTCAAACGTTGCAATCGATATGTTTTTTGCTCTAGAAAAGACAGTTATCGATTATCATAGATAAATAAAGATGAACTAAAAACAAAGCGGTTCTACAATTAAAGTACGCTCAGCGAAGTGGACTGGACCACGGCCGTAGAAGAACAGGTCTGGACAACTCGTCGGGAAACTTGACTCCCTCGTTGTTTGGCTGTAGTTCGCCAAGTTACCGACAATGCTGTACGTCTTTGGCGCTGCAGTAAGGGCGGTCGGACTCAAACTCCGCCCACTTCCATCCCACTAAGATAAACAACTTATCGAAACGTATTTTTTTTTATCAATTTATGAAATAATTCCTTCGCTCACAGTCCTAAAGCATGGCTCCAGCAATCTTAATTTACTTTATAAAGTAATCACTGGAAAAAAAAGTGGGCGGAGTTTGAGCCAGACCACCCTGATCGCAGCGCCAAAGACGTACAACACTCTCGGCAAATTGGTGAACTGCAGCCAAAAAACAAGGGGGTCAAGCAAAATACATTGGTAGATAGGTGAGTGTCCAGAACTGTTCTTCTACGACCGTCGACTGGATAAAGCTGTTTGTATTTGTTGCATTACTTAACAGCTAGCTTCATATTTCTTTGCTTTCGAACATCATTTGAGGATGTTTTCTGTTTCATTACGTAATTCTAGCTTGGTAAGTTGATTGATGTTTTTCTTTTTCAGCAATACGTCATTAATTGCATCGACCCTGTTGTTCTTTGGTATTGCACGTTCGCAAAACCAGTCAATGGGTTTCTCACTAATGTAGGATATATCAGGATATACATTTTCAAAGACATCAGCAATTTTCATTACAACTCTTCCAAGGCTTGCACGTATGATAATCTGTCCATCAGATTCAATATATTACCCATCGCCAATTTTGAGAAGAAGATTAGAAAATTTGGTCAGCAGAGATATATATTTTTTTAATTGATAAAAGATATACAGAAAATATGGTAACACCATCAATTAACACGTAATTAAAAGTTAGTTACTCTATTCTATTGTAAACGCGGGTACGACCATAATAAATTATAATTAAGCTGAAAATTGTTCATAAATGTACATAGTTCAAAGTTGACAAAATAAAACTTTGCAAAAATAACATCGTAACTACGGGATACTCAAAGTAACCTATAAAAGCGTGCAACTTTACTTTACAAATTTTCATTATTTTCTTTTCATGAGAAAAATTTGTCGTACCAATTGTATGTGAGTACATATTTAGTATCTTTGAATATTTATAAGAGTAGCTGCTTTGAACAATGCTATCTTAAAATGTTATCTAGATTTAACAACATTGTACACATTTTGGACCAGGTTTAGGTTCTTTTTAATGCACTTGCAGTGAACTTTTGAGATTTTTTTCTATGTTTCACACATACAAGTCCACATTACTTTCCACTTTCAACAAACTAAAACTAGCCTATAAAACATCATTCGCGCGAACTCAGTTTATTTGCTCAGTTATCCCGGTTATAAACAACATAACACGTAACACATATGACAGTCTCATAATGTAATTTTAAGCACTCTCAAAAGCAGTGTTGTTGAAGTGACCATGGATAAAAGTTGTTTCTTTTGTTGTAAGGTATGGGATGTGCGTACATACTGGGTATTACATTTCCTCAGCAGTTTAGTGAGGATCTAGTCGAAACTGTAACGGGGTCGAGTGATTTGAAGTGTGCGAAGCCTGCGTGTGCGAGAAGGAGAACTCAGATGATTGCACCTAGCTAGGTACCTTAATAAATTTAAAAGAGTATTCTAGCCTCCAAAATAACTTTTGAGTACGGTCAAGCCATGAAACAAAAGTATTGCCGTGGTAAACTCCATAAAATTAAAGACAACAATCCAATTCGGTTGCTGATACTATCTGGATTGTTCCAACAACAACGTGTTATGTAGAAGGATCAAAGCATTCCCTTCATTCCAAAGAAAAGGTGGATGTAGTAACGCTACTGATAATTCCGACAACCGAACTGGATTGCTGTCGCTGTTTAGAAGGAGCTATTCTACCTACAACAACACTTATCCGTCAATGTATACAGTATGAATTACTTATAGGATATTGTCATGTTTATACTAAAAAGCAGCAAAAATTAAATAACCTGGTAGAAGGGAAAGAAATAACCTATGCATATGATAAGAAAACACTACTTACACACATCACCGCTGACGAGTCGAGCTGAAGCCATTTTCACGAGAGGTCGCCCTCCAACGATTGCTCAGTAGCCAAATAAAAAATATAAAATATATTCCTTGAAGGGGAGTGTTAGACAGTTTTATTGTATTTTAGTTCTTTAGCCGTAACATATATTCAAATCGCATTATAAAAATTTTCTCTTCGACAAAGCATAGGATATATTCTTGGTATAACTACTGCTTGACATAAATAATAATGGAATCTTTCATTACCTCATCATACAGAATCATTGCAAGAGAATTCTCGAAAGTTAACCTATAATTTATCTTGCAATGATTCTGCATGACAAATTTATAAAACATTCCATTATTATTTATGTAAAACAGTTTACCAAGAATATATACTATGCTTTGGCGAAGAGAAAATTTTGATACACAATTTAAATAATTAAGGTTATGGCTAAAAAACTGAAAATACAGTAAAATAGTCTAACTATCCCCCTTAGTGGTAAATAATTATACATGCGTAAAAATTAAAAAAATAATAATTTATGGCTTGCCTGTTAGTTCCTCCACTAAAAACACAATTACCGAACGAGATACCGCAACGGTAAGACGTTGGACTCGCATTCGGGAGGACCCGGGTCCGATCTCTGGCTCCTGCCATCCTAGTTACGGTTTTACATGGTTTCCAGAAATCACTCCGGCGAATGCTGAGATGGTTCCATAATAAATGTCATGGCCGCTACAGTTCCCAGTTCTTGACGTTGTATGAGTCTCTAAAATGACCTCGATGTCGAGGTGAAGTAGAACCCACTCATTTTACCTTACCATAAAAAAAATTTACTCATTTTTATTCCTGATGTTTTAGTGAATATACTGTTGGCTCAATAACATTATCTTCAATGAAATAAACTGTCGTCGGAATTACGTATTACCGGTGTCTACGTTCTCTTGGCTCTACTTTCAGATCATTACTGACAAGATATAGATACCACTTTTACAAGTATAAGGAGAGAATACTACTGCATGAGAAACTTTGGCAATTTTTATTATATTTTCAACACCTGACGATGATGATTCGTTTTCAGTTTCGGGGGTTCTTATTGAACCTCAGGGGGAACTGGCTGATACTGCGCTGGTTCGCCACTGCCTTCGAACCTCAGGGGGAACTGGCTGATACTGCGCTGGTTCGCCACTGCCTTTGAACCTCAGGGGGAACAGGCTGATAGCCACTGCCTTCGAACCTCAGGGGGGACTGGCTGATACTGCGCTGGTTCGCCACTGCCTTCGAACCTAAAGGGGAACTGGCTGATACTGCGTTGGTTCGCCACTGCCTTCGAACCTCAGGGGGAACTGGCTGATACTGCGATGGTTCGCCACTGCCTTCGAACCTCAGGGGGAACTGGCTGATACTGCGCTGGTTCGCAACTGCCTTCGAAACTTAAGGGGAACTGGCTGATACTGCGCTGGTTCGCCACTGCTTTTGAACCTCAAGGGGA
>PNEQ01074676.1:0-67500 GCA_003012365.1 Medauroidea extradentata
CGTACCTTTTCATACCCCATATAGCGTGGATATTTCGACATCGTACCTTTTCATACCCCATATAGCGTGGATATTTCGACATCGTACCTTTTCATACCCCATATAGCGTGGATATTTCGACATCGTACCTTTTCATACCCCATATAGCGTGGATATTTCGACATCGTACCTTTTCATACCCCATATAGCGTGGATATTTTTGGAGAAAGAATGAAAACAAAAAAATAGACGGGCGAAAATTAAGATGCCGTACGAAAATAGTTCGTGTGGACAAATACAGTGTGAAAGAAAAAAAATGCAAGAGAATAAATAGCGAGGAATATGAGCTTGAATAAGAGGTAAGTTCACACACAGGGAACTATTGCAGGAATGACTGTATTAGAGGAAGGAATAATAAATTGTCTCTGCATGTCAGCCGGACACCGCACTGAAGAAAGCGGCACGGGCCGCAGCAAGTGCAGCAACTGCAGGGTAGACTGCAGCTCTGCAGTGGGAATGTTTACAACCCTGTCTGGGCAAGAAATGAGGTCACGAATGAGGTTGCCAACACCCCCTTCCTCCCACAATTCCTTCCACGATGGACAGGAACCCGTGGATAGCGTGCCAGCACCAAATTGAGACTGTCGCTAGCCTGAATAGATGGTCAAAGGAGCAGGGTGCATACTACCTCCCTACTACCCTGAGAGGACCAGCACTAAGTGTACTTCACTTCGATCCCTGCCAGAAGGACGCGACATCTAGTGTGTTTCCCCTCAGCGTACTTACTGTTTGAAGTTGCGCTTCTGTGACAGTTATCTGCGGCATGCCCGTCATGTTTAAGTACGAAGCCGCACTCAGCGACCAGCCCTTAGAGCTACGGCCATGACATTCTGCAGCTCATCTGTCTATAGAGATGTCCCTAGAATACACTAGACGTCGTCACAGCCGTGTTCATCTCGGGGGGTAAAGCAGTGGTACGCAGTGTTGCAACATGTATCATTAGGGACGGTGAAAAGTCGCAAGAAATATTTTCTGTTAGCCTATTCTCTAAACCATTGTAACGTCCTCCGCCCGTATAGTTTGCAAGGGATATGTGGCAAGGCGTAGCTGCCCATAGACAAGTGTCCACCAGCATCGAAAGACAAGCGTCAGAAATGAATACATCACATTAAAGCCTAGCAAACAATAAACTATTCCCGCGATGAATCACTATCCCTGTGTATCACAATTTATGACACTTATGTAGTAGTTCATTATATTATGTATTGTCTACGATTGTAAGGAGTTGTGAAGAATGAAACCAATTCACAGAGTAATTTATTTTGAGTTTATCACACAAGTAGAAGAAGAAGAAGGTAAGAAATATATTGTAGAAAAAATTACATGTACAAAATCATAATAGTAGAATAAAAAGAAGAGGCCAGAAAAACCAGGTTTTACAATGTTTATATGGACACAGTACATTTTGACCTTGAATATCTCCGCTCCAGTAATTTGTGGATTGGTTCCCTTCTGCATAACTCCGTGCAATTTTAGTAAGAATTTATTGAATGATCACCATAGAGATAGTAATTAATTAAGGTTTCTTTTTCACAAAACTGGTTAACTACAAATGTGACGATTTCGATTTTATAGCTTGCGTATTACTAGAATAAATTTTTTTTCGACTATGCAGTATGATTCAAGACGGACTGCGATAATTTAGCGTGTTGATAGCTTATGAAAAAATAAGTCAATCATGTGTTTTAAATTTTCCGTATAATGAATTAGAGTGGGATTTATGCAACTCTGAAAATCGACTATAATTTTTTAAATTAACACATATGAGTACTTTGTCATTCATTGTTTTGACACTATTCGGTGTGTTGCTTAGTGTTAAGTAGTTAATATTCAAATAAAATACATCGTTAGTCGATTTTCAGGGTGGCTTTACACATACTATACACTAATTCACTTTACGACAAAAAAAATTTTGGACTGTCTTTTTCATAAGCTGTCATCACACAAAATTATCATGCTCCGGTCTGGCTCGCTCTGTATTTTCAGATTTTCGTCCCTTGTAAACCTAAATCATGATTCCTTTATAGTGGCGCAAGTAAAAGAAACTTTATTGCAATTTCATGAATATTTTTCTGATGGTAGGAAACCAATTTTGTAAAAAAACCTCTAAGTAGTAAAAACCAAAAGATAGTGAATGCATTTGTGTACAGTTTTAGATGAAAATCTAAAATCAGACTAGACAATAATTACTAGTTGCTTTACTAAAACTGAAATAAGACAACAATGTCGTATAGAGCCCGACAGTGTCGATGGCGAACACAACTTTTTAACAGTATTTATTGTGTTTGTATTGTTTTAAAAGTCTCATTTCGTAAATTTTGAAATGGGGCTCAAAACAATTTTCAACACATCTATGAGACTGTTTTACGACGTCTGCTGTCTTGTAAGATCTTTAACAACTAGTATTCTTAAAAACCGTGTAAATAGGAACCCATGGCCTCGGTAAACGGTAGTTAAATGTGTGCGGTAGATGAATAAATGATTAAAACGCCAACTGAAACCTACATAATTTTGAAAGTAATATGGAAAAACTTCAAAACAACGACCCTTGATAATGATATTGCCAACTTTATGAGTAAACATTTACCTAGCATTATGCATTTGTTAAGCGTAATCTGTTTCGCCGTACTTAAACGTACGAGATTCCAGCGTCAGCGATTGTTCTTCAGAAAAATGTTACTCGAGAAAAATTTTTGCTCAGAAAGTTAGTAAAACCTATTATCGAAGGTTGCTGTTCTTTTAATATTGCATTTTGGCTTCGAGAAGCCTACAATTTTATAATTGATGCTTTTAGTACTGAATTATGTATAGGGCCTGGTAATTTTCGCGAAAAGATTTTTGCCCCACTTTGTTTCAGTATCTTACGTGCACACCTGCAGCTCAATTTCATTGCTATTGACATAGTGTTTTTGTGCAGAGTTATTATTCATTTGCCTGTGCCAATCTGTGTATGGATAACTGTGACACAACATGTGTATCCTCCAGACGTTGTATGTTAAGGCATCCAGTCATTGGCCACAGAGCAGAGATACAGGTGCGCACGTAAGGCACTGAAACAAAGTGCTGCAAGAATCTTTTCGCGAAAACTACCGGGCCCTAATTATGTACCGTGTCTAGAGACGACGGAAAATGGGGAGCATATTTTCTCCTGCCGTAGTCTCCAAAACACTATAGCGTCCAGCGCTTCGCATGGTTAGACGCCGTTTATGGGACACGGCTTAGCTGTTCACAGACGAATCACTGGAGCCACGATTTTATGGCGAAACGATTTTTATGGCCAATTTGTTTGAGCGCCTTATATGCACATCTGCAGCTGAGCTTCGTTGCCAGTGATTACTGTTTGTTTTAACTCTCACTTGTATTGGGGTTCAACTGACAAATCACAGACCTATGACGTCATAATTACCTTATTCTTGTTGGTACAGTCAACTGAGAGACATGCCTGAACAAAGACACACTGCCAATAACTATGAAGCAAAGCTGTCGATGCGCTTGCTAAGGGGCCTCCCTAGCTATGCTGGGTTTGTGTGTGTAAAGCAGGAGCGGTTAGAGTGCCACTAAACCATGTATATAACATTATTGCCTCTCCGTGCAAGCCACTCAGATGGCGCGCACCGCTTTACTATTATCCTCTTTCCTATGGGACTTTAAGCGGCGACTACATTATTTTGTTTATGGACAGCATAGTTAAAAGTCTAAGGTTTGTTCCAATAATTGTGTTTTACGAATCCGATCGTTAATTTTCAAAATTCGGCAGTCTGAAAAAGCCATTTTTGGCCATTTCAAGGGGCCAGAAAATGATGTTTCTAACAAACGTGCCGGATTTTTAAAACTATAGCGACGTAATTTGAACTGTGTGTTCATTTCGTAGATATAGAAATGTCATGCGCGTTAAATAGTTTCGTACAAAAAGGATTATCGTAACTCGCTGTAACGCATTTTAAGCGCAGATAGGCAGGCCCCTTAAAGACAATGAAACAAAGTGATACAAAATATTTTCGTGGTAAAATCGTGGTTCTACGAATCACATATGTTCAGTCGAAGCGTACTATAATCAGCACTGGCGTAGGTAAAAATGGACCCACCAGTAACGAAAGAAAAGTGTCGGAAATGAATACATTACATTCAGGTTTTGCAATCGATCAACTTTTCCCGCAAAAAAATCACCATCCCGATGCCCTCCTAATTGTTATCTTCACTTGAAGCTAGCAGGAAGTATAGCTTTTCGAGTCATGTGGGAGTAATGGTGCTAAACTATATGTTTTGCGTATCGGAGAACTTGAAACAAGCGCGCCCATTGGAGCGACGGCTTCATTTCCCCCCTTCCATCCCCCTGTGCCATGCCATTGTAACGCGGGTATGAAATGTCAGGCAGGTTGTGGGTCGGGTACCAGAGCGGCGCTGGCTGGGGCTGTTGTTTCAGCTGGTTCCCCGACAACCGCGCCCCGCAGTAATTAAACCCGCACTTGAAAAAAAAAATCAGCCATAATTTCCGAGCAAGAACCCTACAACTCCATCTGTTCACAAAACACCTTCCACTAGATAGACCCTCCTAACCGCGACGTGTTGAGTGACGTGGTCGTCCAAAACCAAGGTAGGTGTTTCATTACATCTGTTTAGATACATAGCCTACTACCTTTAGCAATTCATTACATCTGTTTAGATACATAACCTACTACCTTTAGCAATTCATTACATCTGTTTAGATACATAGCCTACTACCTTTAGCAATTCATTACATCTGTTTAGATACATACTACATTCAACAATTCATTACATCTGCTTAGATACATACTACATTCAGCAATTCAATACATCTGCTTAGATACATACAACATTCAGCAATTCAATACATCTGTTTAGATACATACTACATTCAACAATTCAATACATCTGTTTAGATACATACTACCTTCAGCAGTTCATTACATCTGTTTAGATACATACTACCGTCAGCAGTTCATTACATATGTTTAGATACATACAACATTCAGCAATTCATTACACCTATTTAGATACACACTACCTTCAGCAATTCATTACATCTGTTTAGATACACACTACCTTCAGCAATTCATTACATCTGCTTAGATACATACTACATTCAGCAATTTAATACATCTGCTTAGATACATACAACATTCAGCAATTCAATACATCTGTTTAGATACATACTACATTCAACAATTCATTACATCTGTTTAGATACATACTACCTTCAGCAGTTCATTACATCTGTTTAGATACATACTACATTCAGCAATCCATTACATCTGTTTAGATACATACAACATTCAGCAATTCATTACACCTATTTAGATACACACTACCTTCAGCAATTCATTACATCTGTTTAGATACACACTACCTTCAGCAATTCATTACATCTGTTTAGATACACACTACCTTCAGCAATTCATAAAATCTATTTAGATACATACTACCTTCAGCAATTTTTGACAGCTACTTATTGACAGTAACTGTTAATATTATGTAACGCGTGTCACCAATGAAAGGTAAAATTTACAGTACATATCTTATGTTCATTTTACAACTAAACGTGTCGACTGACATAGCATCAGATATCTACAATAGTTCCCTCAGGACTGTTTTACTGAAGTTGTGCGAAGCATGAGTATAACAAGTGAAGTGAAGATATTTTGGTCAGCACTTAACATCTAGGTCTTTAGCGCTGAAGATGGGTGACATGTTGCATGGAGCAGCGTCGGAATGAAGAGGCAGGGGAAACGGGAGATCTCCGAGAAAACCCACAGACCAGCGAAATCGTCTTACACGATTCCCAAAAGTGAAAATCCGGCCGGGAATGGAACCTTGCTGATAGGCGAGTGCTCTAGCATACTGCGCCAACCACGGCCTCTAGTATGACAAGTTAATACGTGAGCCGTCAACTAGTCGATTCTGGCGTCCAGCAATACTAGATTATTATCTTGTCGTACTTTAATATTTATTTTCATCTATTTTTCACATGCCAACTCTCACCTTACATTATGGTTTCAAGCACGCAAATCTTTTCAACGTCAAGGGTTCCGATGAGGGAAACAGTCATAATTTTGCATGTGTACCAAACACTGCTCACCATTCAGACGTTACAAGGTGAGGTAAGTGGGTTTTACGTCTCGTCAACAGCTAGGTCATTAAAGACGGTGACACACGACAGGAACATGGAAAGGAATTGGCCGTGGCCTTTGTTTAGACACCAAACCAAAATTTACCTGGAGAAACTTTTAGAAACCATATAAAACCGAAATCAGGATGGCTGAAACCAGGAATCCAACCTGGGTCCTTTCGAATACGAGTCCAACGAGTTACTGTTGCGCCATTTTGCTTGGTTTCGGAAATTAAAGGAATGCAGTTTTCAGAAAATTAATTTTTTTTTTTTATGTTTCATAAGAGAACGTCAAAGTCGCTAGTTCTTATACATCATATAGAGATGGCGGGGAATTGGGGGGGGGGGGGTCTTTTCTGCCAGCTTATTCTTCAAATCAGTGCAGCGTCTGTGCTTTATATGGTTGTATGGCAATTATATGGCACGGTCTAGATGTTTACAAACTAATCACAAATGTTCAGTCGCAGTGCTCCCGGGATAGCATTGTCACAGTCAAATAGGAACTTGCCGGTAATGAAAGAAAAGAGTCAAAATAAATATATTACATTGAAACCTAGCAAATTGTCAACTTTTCCACAGATACATCACCATACATAGAGAGAAATAAAATGATTTACATTGTACTTAAAATTACTGTTATGTAACACGTTCCATGCTATCTTTCCTGTTCGACTCACGAAATTTTTAAAATTTTCAAAATTTTTGAAAATTTTTGTTTTGACATTTATTTTTAAATACGAAATATGTTTCTATGTGTAATCGCTAAGGTATCGCGAAGTAGCTTAATACGTTTACGGACAATGTTGAATTTGTAATTTTTCACAATTAAATATCAACTTGTTTACTTTTTTTATTCCCGAAACGTCTTAATTTTGGACAGTTTTCTTGTGCAGTTTGTTTTGTCCACATTTATTCTCTTTTCTTATTTTCTTTTGCTTTTACTCATTATAATTATTATTATTATTTCCTGAATTTTCCTCTTTCCCGTATAATTTTTCTGTTTATTACTGCGTGTTTGAGATCTTTTTCACGTTTCCTATTAATTTTTTATTGAACTTTTCTACAACAATGATCCTCTTTGTGAACCTGTTACTGTTCATTCTCTGGTCGTATTCCCGTACAATGTTAATCTGCGTTTTCTAATCATGTCTGTTCTGGATTCGAGATTTGGTTTGTGTGTTCGTATGGTTATTTGTGTTGGTCTCTTCATCCATCCATATACTCTGCATATCTCTAAAACAAACAAAAAATCTGAGGATTTTACGTGCTAATTTGTTTATGTTTCTGTTGTACCTGATACTGATGCTCATATAGTAGTCGTTTATGATGCGTACAGTGCTTCTGGTAGTACAACCGTGTTACAATGTCTGGGTTTCCCCAGTGTTGATAGACCCCTGTATGTTTCTCTTTTTGTAATGAGTCTATGTGAGTTTGTATGCTTTCTGAAGTTTTCCTGTTCTTTCTACGTTGGAATTTCTGTTTGAACCTCCTACTCGTATAGGCTATACTTCCCTAGATACTTGCATTTTTTAAAACTTTTTAAAATATTTCCATGTTTTGTGTGATTGGTTGTATGTTGTAGTTCTATTATTGTTTTTTCTCGTATACGATATCTGCAAACCTGTTTTGGCACCGTTTTCGTGCAAGTGTTCCATTCCTTCTTGTGCTTCTTGTATATTGTTGCTGAGTATTGCTATATCATCTGCAAATGCCGGGCATATTAAAATTGTTTCGGTGTCACGTGTTCTTTCTAACAGTATCCCTTTAACCTGCATTTCCAATTGTCCGATAATATTGTACAAGATCATGCGGTGATAGCGCGTCTCCTTGTCTGACACCTGTGTGTATCTGAATTGGTTCTGAAGTTCCTATCACGAATTTGATTTTGAATATGGTGTCTGTGAATGTCTGTTGAAAGAGCGCTCTCGTTTTATCTGTCTTTGCCATATTCTTCTAGTATGTCAAAGTTTGTCTGTCTATATACTGAGTCGTATTGTCGTAAATAATTAAAAATGGATTTTACTTGGGAGCTTCACTACAGAGGAGAGTTATAAAAATAAATGAATAACTGACTAAAGGCCGATTTACATTGAAGTTAACATGGACCTCCTTACGTTACCTTTGCGTTAACCTTACAGAAACATTTACCGCGGATTTGTTCGATGTTTCACATTGAAGTTAAGGAATTAAGTTCAGTTACAAGGATACCAATAGTAGTAAAGTTTTCGACAAATCCACCAAGATTATTATATGTTATTGTGCTGCTCACGCAAAATGTAAATTGTTTAGTTATAAGTGTGGAATATCTATATTCTAGCTACATTAACTAATATTCAAGTGAGTCTGCCTTCTGAACGTGTCCACGTTATTATATTATTTGGTTACTAATTGGTCCTGGTTTGATATTTCGTATGTTGGCAATAAAATACATTATTCTGTTGTTGTCGGACTAGAATGAAGTATGTTACAAATGCTACAAGACTACTGACGATCATTGCAATATTTACATTTAACGATGTTATTTGAGCCGCAAAATATTTACATATACAAGTGGTAACGTAAATAAATAACGAAAATTATTTGCAAGTACCGGTTTCAGTCATGTGTTGAAAATGTGTAATAAATAACCCTCCTAGTTTTGATATTACTCCTTTCTTACCGGCTCGTTTTTTTATTCTCGCATTACACATGCTTTATTTAAGAGTGATTCTGTTGGGATTCTATTTTTTTTTTTTGTGAAATGGGAGGGCTACACTTTTAGTTTAACGTATTTCGTGAGACTGGTGAGACATTTGTGTGATATTTTAACAATATGTTTGCTGTCTACACATATCGCACCTACCTCAGTGAACAGCGAACTTGCAAATGATCTAGTTAAATTTATTGTAGAGTCCTTGAACGAATTCTTTAGCAACACGTTAGCCCTGAATTATTTACAAACTAGCTGTGCCCGCGACTTCGTCCGCGTGGAATAGTGTCTTTGGGTAATTATTACACAATATTTTCTCTAAATGTACTCCTGCAACTTTAAGTGTCTGTCCCTGATATATATATATATATATATATATATATATATATATATATATATATATACACACACACACACACACACACACACACACACACACCAGGTCCACTTACGCTAACGCTAACTCTCAGTTTAAACTATATTTTACTTTTGACCATAAACTATTATTATTATTTTACACTCTTGCGGGTGAAACTTTTACAAACTTCGAATGTCATATTTATTTATATCGAATCAACAATGACGATAGTTCCATACAACTTTTCATCCCCCCTTTTAACCCCTTACAACTCTTTTTTCGCATTAAAAAGTAGCCTATGTCCTTCCTCAGGCTCTAGACTATCTGTATACCAAATTTCATTTAAATCGGTTCAGTAGTTTTGGCGTGAAAACGAGACAGACAGACAGAGTTACTTTCGCATTTATAATATTATAGTTAGGATATATGATATCGCTTTACGACTCACTAAACTAAACCTTAGCCACTCATATTAGGCAATGCACTCACAAATACCACGTCACACGAGTTACAAATTTTACATGGAATTACAAATATTATTTACATGAAATTACAATAACGAACATTTTGCTTTCACCACACTTCACAATAAACGATGACAAATATTCTTATTTTCATACACTCTCGTACATGCACGAGCGAGCGGCACACAATTTGAGGTTACGAGAAACAAAACGTCAGTTTGGGCGCGATAAAATCTCGTAGGCACTAGCCAGCAAAATAACAACTCATCTTCTGATTGGCTGTTCTTTACTTTACCTTTACGTTAAGTTGAAGTTGACTCAACTTCGACATTTATAAGTTACCGTTGCGTCGCTGATAATTCAATGTGGATACACTGCAGCGTGACCTATAACTCAACTCAGTTGTAACGTAAGTGTAACGTAAGAAGCTCCATGTTAACTTCAATGTGAATCAGCCTTAAGAACGGTTCTAAAAGTTCATGAACAATTTACAGTAAGTATAAATACTACATGCGTACTTAATTCGTAGGGGAGCGATTGCATACAGTTCCACGTTGAACTAAGCGGAATTTTTAAATGTATTCTATTAACTTAATTGGGGCTGACGCCCCCACCTTGTTCATGATGCCGAAGGCTGTGAGACTGCAGTCGACCAACAACGAGCGATACTTCTAGGGACTCGAACCTGGACCCTCTCTGTGAATTTTCTTTGTGGTGTTTTTGTTTTGAGTTTCTAGATCTCAGCGTTAGTTCCAGCTTCTCCTGGTGCTCTGTTTTTTTAGTTTTTTTTATATAGTCTCTATCTCTCGATTAAGAAATGTTTTGCATCTAGATTTCATGTGGTTTTGTGAAGGCTGATTTTCACGTGGGCTACTCACAGTTGAGTTGTTTGAGAATTTGGCAATTTACTTCCGTATTCGTTTCTAGATATCCATATTATAGTCTTTTAAAGCAAAGGTTTGGAGGTTGATAACCTTTTATATTTTCTTTGAATGTTCTGTGGAAACTTCCCGTGTTGTTTTATTTTAAAGACTTCCACAATTTCTTTTAATATAGTTTTATTTATGAAATTTTTGTTTTCGTATCTTGCAATGATTGTTCGTGAATTTCGTGGAATTTTCGCCATTTTTTTGTTCTGTTAGGCTACCGTTGAACTTTTCCCAAACCTGTATTCGTTGTACAATGGCCTTATCGCAAAATGCGTTCCACCCCGTATGTACACACTTCTAATATATTGTGGGTATTAACATAATTTATTGCCGTTCCTGACTTTACGAAGTTGTTGAGTTTGGCTGGAAGGAAGTATTTAATCGGAACCTATTAACTTACGTGTTATGAAAATAAAAAAAAAAAAAAAAAATACAACAAAGTCTTTTTACGTAAAAGAAAGATTTTTACACAGCAATGTTTCAGAAAAATTGTAAAGCGACGCAAACATATCCAATCGATAAGCGTTCACGCACTTTCTGTTACAAGTGAATAAAGCCTCAGTTTTTTTATATGCAGCGCCTCATCACTGCTTGGAAACAATAACAGACCGAGGCTTTTGTACGGGCGTGTTCACAGTGGCGAAAACGCGATAAAGTTGTCCCAGTTCAGTGAGTGTGTAGCTATCCGCAGGAAACGCACGTATTATATGCTAGAAGCTGTTATCTCCCGCGAGTGCAGCAGAGACTGCAAATAACGTCCGTGCTCAAAGTGGCAGAAATAACCGCCGGAGCTCGTTAGCGTGTTTACAAACGGGAAGAGTTTCGTTTCCTCTTTGGTAATGCATGTTCAAGTGACACAATGCTGTGCACTTTATTGCACTTTATTGCGCTCGGGCACTGGTTTTATGACATTCCCACCGCGCTAGTAATTCAACGAAACTAGTAAAATTCTCGACAAGTGGAAATTATATTACAAACTATGGTATGAGATGTTAAAACATTTTTATCTATTCCGGTGTTGTGTTATCTTAGGCCACGGCCACACTAGAGATCTTAAACTTGTTTAGTTAAATAAATTCGGCATCCATGTTTGATCATGTTTAAAACTAAACACATTTGCGGGTTACACGACTAAACAGAACAAACTCAATGAACTTTCTAGCGTCAACAAACTTGGAACCTGAAATGTACCATATTTAATTATTATAACGTATACGCTCCACATTCGTGACTTTTTAACTACCATATTGCATCTAACTGCATTGATGCTGTGTGTGTAAAGCGGATACAAATATTTTACGCGTAAAATATTTAAAGAGTGCAAAATGACGGTCCAGAAAGCAGCTCCAAGTAGCCAATAGGAGAGAAGCGTCGAATACATGATCGAAACTACATATGATACCAGTTTACTTTGAACGATAAGAGTTTGCGATCTGAACTAGTTTGTAGCTCGTGTAACCGCTCTATAAAACTGAACATGTTTAAGTGAAGTAGTTCTGTATACAGTGTGACCGCGGCCTAAGAAGACAAATGAAGCAAAACGCAAAGCGCTGAGTGCATTAAAGATAAATACTTTTAAAAACAAAAATACGTGGTTGGTACAGTTTCATTCGCCTCCCACTTAGGTGATTCTGATTCGGCGGGGCCAATCGCATGCGGAAACGTGGCGGGATGATGGTGTTAGCCGACGGATTATTCCAGGGAGCTCCAGTTATATCTTCCTTCGTGTTACATTGGTAGTTCATTGTAGGGTTTCATGTCGTGTCACCCGGGAGACGTCTGCATTAGCTCAGCTAAGAAGTCTGCGCTCTGGGGGAGTGATGTGTCCTGCTATCTCTCTCTCTCTATACATACATACACACTAGATTTAAGTTTTATCTGTCTGTAATGTATGTTTTCCTATACCATTTACCCGATTGTGATGAAATTTTGGTGAGTTTTGCTTCCCTCCGCAAAGTTTTCTGACCATTTATGTATCGAAGGGGTGTCGGCAAACGGGCAAAACGGGGGACCCAAAACTTAAATGACAAAATAAATTGTTTCCAAAATGTTTCTAAAGCGGTCATTAATGGGGGGTAGTCCACGAAAAATGCTAACGGTTTTAATAATTTGGATATTTGTACGAGATATTATTTGTTTTGTAGACATATATCGTGACGATTTTTTGCAGTAATGAAATATTTGTAGCTTTCATAGTTTTGTGTGACTGCGCGTTAAAGCCTTAATTTGTATAAAACAGTTTTATACAAGAAACGAAATCCAACTGACTTACAGGAATGAAATAATTCACACTGATGAACAGTGCCACGGGTTATGTCAAGATATAAAAACTCGTATTGAAAGGTTTTGTATTTTAAAAAATGGTAGTTTATAGCAATTTTTATATTACAATTTTAAAAAATACGATATATATTTATAAAGTGTTTGTAGATACCTTAACGTAGCCCGCGATGCTGTTGTTCGCTGTGAATTATTTCACTTCTGTACATAAGTTGGTTTCCCTTTATTATATAAAACCGTTTTACCCAAATATTGGCTTAGAACTGCCGCTATACAAAAACAATGAGAACTAGAAAATTGTAAGTAGTGTAAAAGTAGTATATCAATATGTGTCTACAGTAAAACAATTAAAATTTTGCAGAGAGGCTCTTCCCCTTCTCTAAATGACCCTTAAAATAGTTTTGCACCATTTAAGATTTTTCGACAGTATTTTGTTTCATTTATTACTACTATTATTACTTATATGAAATTTGAAGTACCAAAAAGTTTTTATCAAAAACTTTTATTATTTTTTTAAAAATCTTTTATATATAAATGTATATATATATACACACACATATATATATTTTTTTTAATTTACTTTTTGAAAAGAGCTTGCCTCAGCAGATATACTCGAGCGTACCTCTGAGAGCGTGCAATGTTGGGTGGGCAAGTACACGGGGCAATTGACGAGAAGCCTGGTCTGTGTGGAACGAACACAGGAGCAAACTTTTACGGCTCTTACAATACAAGTCTGGTAACTTCAACACAGTATTTGACTGTTACATAAAAAGTTTAGAAGTTCTACCATGGATGCCTGGGAAGATAATGTGGTTCGAGACATAGGGAGCACTCAAAAAAGCCCTGCTAAAGTTCTACTTTCAGGCAATTCGTATCTTTCCGCGCGTAACAGCTAACGACGGGAAACTCACAGGATACGTCACTCGATGTTCGCGCATGTAAGATAAATTGTGCAGTCAGTATGGATCGATACAGTTTAAATAAAAATACGTTTATTAATTATATAAAATACAATTACGTCGATTTCGGTTGGTATTGTTTCTTCATTGTTGTATTTAAATAGAAAAACACACGGAACCAAACTGCGTATTTTCGCTGCCAACCATACAAGTAGTAAGGCAACTAGAGTTAATGATGAATCATTGCAGTAACTGCTAGTGATATTTTTCAAGGTTACATTTTTAGAGCTCCCTTTTATCCCGAATGACCTATACCATACCTACTTTTTAGCGCTCCTATACGAACGAGTGGTAAATTTACAAACAATTTTTTTTAGAGTATATGTGGATATAATGACTTGTGTTTCAATTTGTTCCTGTGTATCGTCAGAAGCACACGTCGAAACTCCCTCTTTTACAGAATGTTCACAGTTTGTATAAGACCTGATTACACAGGAGATGTCAAGACGGAGAACGTTACTTTTGTGTGGTGATAACTTATTTAGAGTAATTCGCGACGGAAGCGACGCGAAGTGCGCGAGGCGAAAAACAAAATACGTACAGCCAATCGGCGTCGAGGCAGACACGCTGACGTCACAGAAGCCTCCATGGGATATATTTTTGTTATACGCCTTGCGCATTTTGCGTTGCTTCTGTCGCGCTATTGTGACACCGTCATGAGTCTATTTTATATTTATTTACATTCCGTTAAATCCTGTTTGAGCTAATTGCTCAAGGATATGGAACAAGTCAGAAATATGTAAACAAGAAGTAACATTAAGTTCACGTAATATCAAATTACAGAATAGTAAGTTGCAGTAAAAATATACAGACAGTATACTATGATAGATCTACAGATAACATTGACGAGTATAAGTCATAAGGATATATACATTAAAGACATTTCAGTAACATATCTGATATAATTAGTTCACTTAAAAATTTTAGGCAACAACTAATGGTAACAGAGTTAAGATTTATATAAATACACTTAGTCTACTTCTATACATATAAACTGTTATTTAGTACTGTCCTGGCAAAACTCATCAACAGAGTAGAAGTGTTTTCAGTTTGTCTGCAAAATGAACACAGTGCGAGTGATGCTACCATACAAACATAATTTATAACTAAATTTCTTTAAACAAAAAAAAAAAAAACAATCACCGTTATCGGAAGTTTCTTGAGACATTTGGAGCAAGCCGGCTTCCGTGGCGTAGTCGGGTAGGCACCGGTATACGGTGCGAGAGGTTCCGGATTCGAATCCAGGGTCGGGTCTCTTCACTACACTTCACCTTCGGACGTCGGGCCCGTAAACTTTCATTTTTTTAATATTTGTGCCAAACACTGTTCAACTTTATACATAAGATAACATGTAATTTCCTCAAATAAAAATGTTATGCCCTATAATTTTTGCATAATCACTCATCAGAATCTCAAAATGGCAATTTCAGTGTAGCCAAAATAAAAAAAGTAATTAACTAACGAAGGCAAAATTACAGGAACTCAAAGTCAGTGTATCAATGCATTTTATACCTTGTTTGGCAAAAGTTAGTTATGAAAATTTCAGTGGTACCCAAAAGTCAAAGTTATGCAAAAATTTACTATTTTTCATCAATTTTTAAAATATACAATAAAATTTCCTTTTGTATTTACAAAAGTGTCTTGAAGAAGCCCGTATAATTTAGTGTCAATATTAATTATCTTTTTATTTGCAAGTTAATTATTATTTTTTTTTTATTTTGGCAACTCTGCAACATATATTTTACGACTTTGATAGCTGGTTATGCTGAAACTATGGGACCTTTTTTTTTTATTTGGGGAAATGACATTTTATCTGATGTGTAAAAGTTGAACAGTGTTCGGCATAAATATAAAATAATGCATTTTACGGGTCAAACGTCCTTTTAAGACCTCGTCGTTAAATGGTTTTAAAACCGTCTCACCTCTAACCATCATCTGGAGCAACGTGAGAATATTTATTTCACTCGTGACCATGATCTAATAGCAAACAAACACGTATAACGTTTTTTTCTACCAAGGGGAAACTTCAGAGGCTAGTGTAATTGTTCATCCTAGGCTGCCATATATGCGAAACAAAAATTCCTCGAAAAACTCAACCCGATGTATATTAAATAACAACTAATGATGGTACGTGATATTTAAATATTTATGCGCTACTCAAAGTTACTTTCTCCGTATAAAGCGGTATAAGGCGGTTTATTTAGTTTACACTTACAAAGCTTGTTAAAAAAATTATGTAGCAGAACAGTAATCTCGTTGAATTCTGTAGCTTAGCGCAGTGAGCTTGAGATCTCAGAACATAAGTACCATCGCCTTTAAAAACAATACAACCTCCTCGGTCACTTTGCTCTGGTTAAAAAAAAAAAATTAGTGGCAACAAAACCCTATCTGTTAAAACAAACGAGCTAAACGTATTTGTGTAATGCAGGAATCCCGGGCACGTAAATTTTCCCCCGTCGCGACGTGCAGCTTTGATAGCCGGAGCGAGGGACTGCAGATAAAACATGCTGAGCTGCCATTGGCCAACCTTGCACGGTTCTTCACATCTTATTGCAATTACAAGAACGAATTAATTTACGTTGAAAAATGAATAACTGGTTTACTTCAAAATGCTGCTGTGATAACTCAGATAAAGTTTTTGCATTTTTATGAGATTGTCTATTTCTAAAACTGATTATTTTTCAGAAAAAAAAAATACTTACAAAGTAAAATTCTTCTCTGTGCAGTTGTAAAAGTATTCTGAAGGAGCTCATTATATTTTACTTTACTCTGTAAATAATTGCATTCTTGTGATTAGGAATGTTTAAACTATCCGTACGAACTGAGCACTGAAAAAATCCTGTGACGTTGACTTGGTACGTACTTATTAGTAAACAATAGAATGCAAATAAATTATGTGGAAAGTCACATTTCATTTAATGTTGAAAAGTTGAGAATTGTTTGGCACCAATATAATATTACATTTATTTCTCAGCGCCCTTGACTAAAATGAAGCAATTAAAATGGAATTTCAAGAGACTAAATTTGCATTGTGTGAACTGCGATGACATTCGTGCCCAAACGACACTGTCTTCGACTCAACGTTTTAATTTAAAATTATTTATACCTTATTAACGTAAATATCAGCTCAACTTGGAGTAAAACATAGTTTAATTAATATTTTTACCTTACTACGCGATGGCAGATGAAAGAAAATGAAGACTGGCAACCTAAATAAACACACTAAGCTGTGGTTGTGATTCTGTCACCCTGGTCGCCCACAAGACATTCTTTCAGAAATACACTACGGTAACGATATTACAGTTTCACTTAGCCTAACAATCAAGCATCTATGAAAGTATTATTTTGTCGTGTTCAAGCGTTGTAAACAACATAATTTCAAGTTAACAGGGCATATTGGTGACAGGTTATACGAAAAAGGGACGTTGTGTTCCAATATTTTGAGAGTCATTGTACCATTTCCTTTCTCAGTAATTAAACCTTTAATGTATTGGAAGTTAAGGTTCCTTTTACCATGATCTGTTACATTTTTTTATTTTTGGATGCAGATGAAAAGCCAGTAACAGCTGTCGTCCACAAACGTATAGCATACTGTTATGAACCATGTAACCCTGGTTCTAACACAGCGATCAATAACCAGGCCGCCCGGCCAGGAATTCCATAATATTAAACACAATTTGCTTCAAACTGCAAGGCAGAACTCCCCACTCCAACAGCGGTACGAGTTGCAACACAGGGCGCGATAAAGGCACGTGTCACGCTACATACGAGGTGTGTCTGCCCCATATCGTCGCCAGGACCACTTCACTACCGAGATGTACCACGACGTCCAGATCTACGACATGCCGATCGCTGTGGACGTTTCCTTACATTAGCCAGCCTCGGCATCATTAACAAGGTGGGACTGTCATCGTCGTAACTAAATTGAGTGGCTCATAAGTAATCATAAATGTAACGTAACAATACAAATATTCCGGAAATGAATATAGTAGTTTCCAGAAAGTCGACACGAAAACCAAAATATTGATCAGTAAAAACAACAAATTAAATCCGGAACGGAATGTAGATTTTTTATGAAGAAAAACAAAATATTGTACAACATTTGGAAAGACAACATAAAAACAAAAGAATACTAAAACAAAACAATAAAAGAAGGTGTATGAAAAATGGCGACCAAAATGGACGAGGTCCACGATGACAGCACAAATAACCATAGTAAAGTTAATTCTACTACAGGTTAGAAAGAAAATGTGTTTTTTATGGGATAGTTTGGCACAGGGATATTTTCTGCCGCTAGTTTCGCTGCTATCGCATATGGACCAGAAAAATACGAAACTGTAGTAAAATTAAATTTAAATAGGCTTGGAAATGACAGAAGTCATTAAAAATAATTTTAAAGTGAAAAATAAACCAATTTCGAGTTTTAAATTATCAACTTTATGTAACTTAAAATTCAGGAGAGCTCTGTGATTGATTTGTTTGCACCCATTAGCGATACCAGTGCTCAAGCGGCAGAAAGTTTCCCTGTGACAAACTTTTAACATTGGTCTTTCTAACCTGTAGTAGAATAAACCTTAACCATTGACACGAATGGATGAGAACACAGACGACATAGCAAAGAAAACACAGACAAAATTAGCATGCTTCCTTCGACGGCAACATAATCGACGGTTCTACGTCTCGTTGAGAGCGAGGCCAATACACACAACTTGACACAGTGACAAACTGGCAGAGGAATCGGCTATAGTCTTTGTCAAGGGACCATCCCAGAATTCACCTGGAGCGATTTGGTGTGAAACTGAAATTATGATGGCCGAAGTCGGCACATGAAACGGTGTCCTCCCGAATGCGCCACTTCGCTCGGCAATGGATGTCCAGGGACAGCGTCTGGAAACATGTTATAGCAATGTTCAAGCCTTAATTTATTGTGCACGAAATGTTGCTTAGCGAAAGTTTTCTCTGAACAACACCGTAAAACATCCAGCCTCTTTTAACTAAGTATTTACTACGATATTCTTAAAATGTACTTCATACGCAGCTAGGTGAGGCCAAAATTATGATACGACAAAAATAATTTAAAGCAACAGTTACTGCGCGTCAGTGATATAGGACTTCAAACATAAGTGAAAATTGTTTTACTTCTGAAATCAATAACACATTTGTTATATTGTAACTACTAAACTTTGTTGATTTAACTTTCATGTTTAGTTGCTAACAGGAACTGTCACTTGCGTTGATGTCTATTGCCCCAGCAGCATGTTATCGATCATATAATAAGTTTATAAGTTACCACTTATCAAAATTACCAATTATGGGCGCCGTTGTCTGGAGCTGTTCGGCGCATTAGAGCATCGTAAGCGAAGGAGCTAAAATGTCCTTGTGTAAAGTTGTACAGTATGTCACCGTCTTTAAGGGCGATGTTTTTAATCAACGGTTTGTTTGGCAATCAAGCAGTGCTTAATGAAGTAATGCTTATTTTTTAAGAATTACTTATTTCAACTAATAATTCATGAAAATCTACTTCACGAAGTTATAAACAAGCACTACTTATATAGGTCAAGCTCTAGTTGGCAGAGTATCCAAATAATTAATGCTAATGCAGCAGCAACATGACACAAATATTTACAACAATTATTCTGGTGAAATAAATATTAGGTTAGGTTTCACTGTCATTTCTCTTTTAAATACCCTCCTTTTATTACTATAAATGTTTAAAATTTAATTAAAATATGGACGTCAAAACATATTTATTTAATGCGGTGATATTTTTTATTTCTTTGGGTAAAATAAAAGCAAAAATTCATGAAACTCGACCCGCTAAAAAATAGGTCTTTGCCGACGAGACGTGAACGCCATTTAAAATAAAATAAATACCGTGGCTAGGTTGACTTGGACATGTTTACACAATTTTTTATTTTCTTTGTGCGGCAACTGTAAAAATTATCGGAATTCCTAGGGCTGTTGTGTGTGTGAGAAAATTTTTTTGAAAGGTCCTAAACTCACCCCCGCTTACGGTAAGGTTTTATTCCCTCAAAGGACCCGACGCCACGGTTGACAGAAGTCGACGGTTAACTGATGTTCAACTGTTTTTACTCAACCGTGTAAACATTTTGTGTAGCGTAGCCGTTTTTGCTGTCTCGAGAGAGTGAATTTAAGTGCGCTCATAAACCAGCGGGCTTCACACGGCCTGCGCGCAGATTTGTGTGTAAAAAAAAAGGCGGACTTGTTTACGAACGCGCATTCGTTTGAAGCTGCGAGCGGCGAAGCGGGCCGTGCCGTTGCACGCTGCACGCGTCAGTTGGCGTAACGGCATAAAGGGGGCTCGGGATAATTTTTCGCGCGATAAACGCGGCACCACAGCGGTCGGGAACAACCTCACAGTTTACCCCGTTACAGGCCAGCTTGCGTGCTTGGTGGCTTGTCGAGCCAGTTTGCTAACCAGCTCACGCCAAGTGCTTTCCGCCCGCCTGCCCTTCTTTAGGAGCTCGTGACGTGTCTTTGAAGATCTCCAAAGACGCATCAGCACCGTAGCCAAGATTTCTGTTTACGTTGGGCCGGGTGTCAGGAGGAATCTGGCAATGTTATATTTTAAAGTAACACCGATCACACAATCAAACAGGGGGCCCAGGAATCCTCCCTTAAGGAAATTTGGATTTTCGAGGTGCATTTTGCTGCAGTTTTTGTTAATGCCGCCGAGGGGTGGGAGGAGGTGGTTTGGTCCGCCACATCCCTGGGCACAGCTTTTTCCCACGAGGTATTACGTCGATTAAGAGTACGATTGTTATCGTTTACGGCACGGTCAAATATGGTAATATACACAGAATCCCGGTACACCGATGAAAGTAAATTTATTGGACATCATCGGTGCTTTTGTATACATTATATCTTGCACACTGCAGTGTATTCTTTTAAAAATATATCTGGCAGCACAAAATATGAGACTTTTTCGTCGTATGCCAGGGGGGAAGGCGACTTTTTCATCCTCATATTTCATCGTTTCTTATGTCGTATGGGTATTATGAATACAGCTGATTATAAGCTGTTGAGGAGGTGGTTTTTGGGTATGCGAATCATCTTCTTGCAGCAGGATTCTGTCATCAGTCAGATATTATTAAAATAACTGATTGCCTGTGAACTTGTACTCACTTGGAGACAGGGTGCAAGACAGTTAGCGCATCTGATATCACCTCGGTGCTGGCTGTAACTTGTGTTTCACGCTTTTCACCGCCAGTAACCGAACTAGTATTGTTGCAGGAAATTATTTTATCGGAGTTTACGTCTCGCCGACAGCGAAGTCATAAGAGAAGGTTACGCACAGCTTCACACAAGAACATGAGCTGGGAGGGGAATTGACGACGGCCTAGGCTTAGGAGCCATTGCAGCACTTTCCTGGAGCGATTTCGGGAAACTGTGTAAAACAGACATCAGTACGGTTAGAGCCGAGAATCGAACCAGCGTCCTCCTGAATACTAGTCCAACGTGTTACCGTTGCTCCACCTCGTTCAGCACTGATAATTTGGCGCGACAAGAAATTTTCGCGAATTCACTGATCTGCACGTTAGAATACACTTTCCTATGCATATTCAAACACCGACTATTCGTTAATTGTCTGCTGTTCCAGTCAACTAAATGACAAATGGTTGGGGATTGAGTACGCTCATAGTGGATTCTAGCATGCAGTTCAATGAATTCTCAAAATTTTCCTGTCCCTTATAATTTGCAACAGCTTACTTTCCGTAATATCACACAATTTTATAGACTAGTACATGAAGATACCAACTTACTTCTGATTATATATATATTTTTTTGTCTTTTGTACTGCAGTGATTTTCACATTAAAAATTTTAGTCCTCCTGCAATGCAGAGCCAGACATGTATTAAATATTATAAATACAGCTTATACTTGTTAAAAAAAATAGCTTTCTGATGAGTGAGGTCACATAAATTGTTTCATTGAAGACTTCAGGGAAAAGTGTGTTAAGGTTCACCGAAAATATTAATTTTTTCAGTAATTGTTATATTTCTGCAATAAGTGGTTTGTTTTGTGGACATACGTTTTAACTTACCGTATATAGGTCGTTCGGAATAAAGTGAGCTCTAAAAATTTGAACTTTGAAAAACATCACTAGCCATTACCGCATATAATTCAACGTAAATTATAGTTGCCTTACTACTTGTCTGGTTGGCAGCGTAATTACGCAAAATAGTCCCGTGTAATTTCCTATTTAAATTCAACAATACTAAAATAAACTCAACCGAAATCGACATAATTGAGGAGAAAACTTTCAAAACCAGACATGTCCACCTCTATCTAGCTGTAGAAAAAAGTGAATATAAACATTATATTTTATAGCACTAACTGAGCATAAACATACCCATTTCAATAAGACATGTGTTTTTTTTATGGAGTCTGAGTTCATACTCGTATGTAACACGTCTTATTTATTTAGAAAGGGCATTTTACTTATTTTCTGGATTTTGGACATGTATGGTTTTGAATGTTTGCTCCTCAATTGTAGTTTACATAATTAATAAACTTCTTTTTTGTCAAATGTATCGATTCATACTGACTGCATATTTTATTCTACACGCTCAAACATAAAGTGACGTGTCCATAAAGGTTAGATATTTCCCGGCGTTAGTCGTTACGTGCGGAAAGATATAAACTTGCTGAAACTAAAACTTTAGAAGGACATTTTTGAGTGCTCACTTTAACCCGTCTTGCCTATAGTGATGGCAATTTATTACCTTTCACAATTTTTGTATAATGGCATGTCGAAGACCTAAATTGTATAAAACTGTTTTGCTACAGAAAGGAATACCAAATGACAAACAAATGAAATTATTCACACTGTTGAACAGTGCCATGGGTTAAGTCAAGAAATTTCTATAAAACTGCATTGCGTTTATTTATTTTTAAAAAATTCCTGTATATGAAATAATTTATGCAATTTTTTTGAAAATTGAAAACAAATCAAAGTGGTTTTATACATATTTTGGCGCAGCCCGTAACACTTTTATTCAGTGTAAATTATTTCATTTCTGTAAGTCAGTTGGTTTTACTTTCTAGTACGAAACAGTTTAATGCAAATTTGAACTTCGACTACCACACGGCTCGTTGCTCCTCTAAACACCAGTGGGTACAAGTAAAAATTTTCTAACTAACCGTATGCATATTTATTCAGCAAAGCAATACTAAATAAATAAGACAATTTAATGGCGAAGGGTTTTCGGGCCATACCACAGAGAGAGAGATAGAGCACATTATCCAGTAATATATATAAAGAGAAAATTCTAACCAAAAATATTCTTTTAATATATTCCAAACAAGTGTTTCACTCAGAATATCTTTAACCCAATGAATACAATGTGATATTTAACTTTCCAGCACTAATTCTGCCATTAATATTCCCGCATATTCATTCAAATTATTAGTATACTACCAATATTGCCTGACATTTACAAATCCTTATTAAGAAAAAAAATAACAGCGCTACCCTCAATTCAACTTCATATAATGTTGCGCCCTCGCACGTCACTGTTCTGCCTGAAGGGCCAACGTTGTTCATACTTAACTTTTACGTACCGTCATCCTCTTCCCCGGCGAATGCCAAATCTCCCCGGTCTGGGCTCTGCGCCGGTATTCATAACCATAGATTCCCCTTAGCCCTCTCCCCATACGAAACACTTTAACCTTTGGGAGGGGTAAATATTCGTTTTATTTTTAATACATGTCCAATTAATTCAAAGTCTTTATATTGGCGCATGCACATTTCTTTTCAATTTGCAAGTTTGTAAACTAACCGTCTCCCGCCGTGAAGGCGCAACTAGGTCCAGAATAGTTGGGAGCCAATCATAACTTGTGAACTGTGATGTCACTCCAACGAGGTCCCAAGGAGGCCTGACAACCGCCTTGCGCTCAGTCGTTAGCAGAATTTAATGAAGCCAGGTTGCAGCTGATTGCCGAACCCACTGACGACCGCGCAGGAGACGTTGACGGCAAACCATCGCCTCGCTGCCCGCCAGAATAGGCCGGGAGGCACACCGGCCCAATACCAGGGCAATCATAGATGATGAGAATTCTTACAGGTAAGGAGACACGGCAACATACCCTAAACCAGCATAGGAGTTTTAGGCGATCTAGCAGATTTTAAGCTTAGGGCGACGTATACACGGCATTTTCGCTAAGACATGTTGATATCGGGAACAGTTGACCAGCGAGAGACGTAGTCGAAGCGTCTCAGCTGTCATACAAAAATATGAAAACTAAACAATTTGAATTACTGTAAATAAGTTGCAAAGTAAGTCTACAAAATAAACCACATCTATCTAGTTAAATATACAATTTTTAAAACAATTAAAATTTTCGGTGAACCACCTCATTATGTTTACTGTACGTGTTGACTATCGCATCTTTAATTGCACAAAAAACAAAATTTCTACATCGTGTTTAATATACGCTAGCGACGACCAATGATACACGGGCATGGTACAGGGAGAGGAGGGGGAAATTAACAGGAGTTTGGGAGAAAATGTTGGATTATTAGGGGAAACATTGGCAGATGGGTCTCTGGCCTAGTTATAACACTTCTATCAGACTGGTGATTTGAATGCATACAAGATAAAATACGAATAAATAAAGTTATATAGCTGGATTTATATTGATGCAGTCGAATAGTATTTTGTGACATCAACGCGACTAAAATATCGAGCACGATAGATGTATTGAATATAAATACTTTTTATTTCGGTCACATCGCGTCCGCGATTCTCAAAAGATAAAACGTGCGTTTTCTCCCTGGAATATTGGTGGCGAATTTTTATTTGCAATGAACGAAGAAAGAAAATAACAATAAGAGTTATTGTTTTAAGTTAAGGCGTCTGTTAATTTTCTAAATATAAAGACCGTATTGTCTCAAAATTAAATAGACCTACGTCAAGGAAAATTGAATGGTGTTATGCAGAAAAAAAAACCACCTCATATTTAATGAAGTAAAACAAAAAGAATTGTTACTTAAACTTTACCGTTATTTTGTTAATTAATATATTTTATTTTTCAAATACCCTACCTGTGCTTGACTTTGGTTGCTTAGCTACTGAAGTTTTAATGTATAATACTTTAGAAGCTTGTTTTTTCTCTTCTTTACGTCTGTGGCTTGGATGACTACATGCACTGAACATTAATACCGATTTTTCACTGGCAAATTATATTACGGTCACTGCTTTAAGGGTGTTCAAGTGTGGAAAATTCATAATTTTATGTTTTTGTGAAATACTGTTAGTTTTACATTTTCCTCTCAGAAAAAAATATAGTTCTGCCAGTTTTTTTCGTAATGGCATTTCAAAGTAAAAATTTGCATTTTTTTACTTTATGCAAAATGCGAAAACCAATAAACATAATTAAATGCAGTAAATCTCACCAAAACATCAAACAGCTTGAATTATATAAAAACATATTACAACATATTTTTGTATTTAAAAAAGTTGCTAAACATACCAAAATAATAGTGAATTTCAGGAATTATTTTAAAGTAGAAATTTTTTTTGATAATGGGTTTTTATGTACTTCAAATCGTACCCGTTACATGTATCTTCAATGTAAGAGAAATTTATGAGGGCAGTAACTCATTTCTCAGGAGATTTCTTTACAGGCAGTCACATTCAAAATATATAGATGTGTCTCTTTTCCAACAAAATAAAGCTTTTCTGCTGAAAAAATACTGTATAATAAAACGTATGATAACCTTCTCTGTAAACTTTTAATCTGACATTACATTTAGACAGGCATAACGTTTTCTCTTTTATACATGGCACAAAAACTTTTAAGCCCGGTGTACAATCTAGTTGGGCGTAAGTATATATACATTGCAACGAGTTGGGGCGAAACCAAGGCAGCTACTCTTTCCAGCGAGATTAAAATATAGTTAAGTTAAAACATGTTTTATACTTTTGGTGGTTCAGTGCACAAAATTGTAATTTCCAAGCTGAAATTGCTCTTTGAAACAACCTGGATGTCAAAACAGGAAAAATATAATGTTCCTCATCCGCTTTTCTAGCCTTTCAGTTTTTTTAACACTCGATTTCACATAATATTCAGATCTCCCAAACTATTTTTAAAAGTATGTCTTTATTTAATGTTTTATTAAATAAATGATTTCGAAATTTTTACAAAACCACCCCCTAATTCACAGTTGACGAAAGTCCACACGCGTTATTACATATATGAACTGTAGTACAGCGAACTTACGCGTTACGAATAAAATATTTTGTCTTGTTTAATAAATGTACCTGTAGGCTTTTGAGAGTATATTAATACATAATTTTAATATTTTAAAAGCAATAACTACTAATAAATTAATTTTATTAAATACTCAGACGTAAGATTTTCGAGAACATTGAGATGTATATCGCAGTACCCTTATCAATTTACATGTTTACATTTAGTTAGATGTTTCAATCAAGGGTACTTAATTTATTTTTAAAGTTTTTGAAAGACTTATACCGTTGCATTCCGTTGAAAAAAAATTTGACGCACACTGCGGTTTTTAACACTTGTTTATATTAAAATATTTTAAAGTAATCATCCCCTTTTACTTATTATTATTATTTAAGTTGAAGTAGCTTGATACTCATTCTACGCGACCTTTAAATACTTCATTAAGATGTAGCTCAAAGTTTTCTTATTATTTATTAAAGGGTGGAAGGGACAATTGTTTGGGGTGTGTTGTCTTCTTACCTTTATATTTGATTTAAAACTTTCGAAAGGTGGCAGGATGAGCTTACACACTCGGCTGTTTTAGAACGGGAATACCATAGTCTCCGCCAGTGTCACGATATTATAAAATTAGCATGAAGATAGTGACTACTTATGCATGCCAGATAAGGTCACTAAGCCATTCGACTCACTTCCCCTCAAATACGCGTTTGTTGGTGCTAGGAACATTATTTGCTTGATTCGTGTACAATCAAATTATACTAAAATTTACGTTAATCGTGGAGGTAACCAAAACTCAATTGACATTTAGGAAGTTATAACATTATTAGTTAAAATAGCTACTGAATTATTAGGTCGAGAGTCCCATCTTAAACATGTTGAGACGTTTTTATGCCCCAGGAAAATATTTGTGCTTGAAAACTCCTTAAAATATAGCAGAGTATATAAATTATTGATTTGCCTGTAAAATAATATGTGATGACACAGGTACCAGGCTGGAACTTTCAAAGAGTTAGAGCTCACACAGTCACATACGTGACTGATATGATCTTTTATAATATTACTTATCTATTTATTATTGTATTCAGGAATTAAAATAGGATACTCTGATATTAATACGAGTTTGTTTTGACATTGTGTTATTAGTATATTGTTACAAGTTGCGAAAGGTACGCCGAGGGATGGATGTCTTCGATTAAATAAAAGAAAACAATCAAAGCAAACCTAATTATTTACAACTGACTACACCAACATTTCTGAATGTTACTAATGATCAATCACTATTAAATAAACGTCTTTGTTGATGTAACCAGTATGTTACAAGTTGATAGCAAACAAATAATTATTATATAAAGGTTATAAAATCAAAATAATAAGGTCTCAGACCTCTATACAAGTTCTCTGTACACAAAATGTCTCTATGACCACTCACAAATAGTGGACTCAGTGTCCTAGCTTGGAGCCCCTCAATGGATCTCTTGAAGTCCCATAACGCCCTCGTCGACAGTACTTCTTGCAGCAAACAATATCGCCGAACATTTTTGAGTTCCGCTCGCAACCAGTCACTATCGCCACAACTCACTCACACAAGGTGCCATTCGGTGAAAACTTTCTCAGTCTTTGGCACAGCTCCCTTTCATACTTTTAATCAAGAGTCCAGAAATATCGCGGCAACTCTTTGTCTCGGAGCATCGAGAAACATGACGCATCAGGGCCAAAACACCATCCGGGAGCAGAGAGTAGGAACAAGAATTCTCTAGGTCGTGATATCTATTGTGAACTGAGTCTATACAAGATAGACGTGCAGGTGGCTGCCGCGGCATGTCACAAAAGGTAATGCAAGATGCACAGTGCGCATCGAAGTCTTTTAGTTCTGCTGCGACTGTAACAGATTACACTGTTCGCACTATAGCTGCAGCTCACAACAATTGTTTATAACGTATATTTATCCGCTAGTTGTGTTTTCCTGTCATGGTATTCTTTGCAACTATTCCGAAGGGTTGCCTCCAGGCAGCACTATCATAAGGGAGGCTCAGGAAGTATATGTAAGAAGACAGTTATAACGCAACGTTAAATGACGAGAACCTCATATTCACCGAAGACGAAGACATTCAAAGTTGGCAGCAAAAACTCCTACAAAGAATAAGAACACGAAATTGAATACAATTTTAATCTTGACTCATTAGTGATTATATAATTTTATAGGTGGATTATGTGTTTCGCATGGTTATAATTTATCAAATTCTGCGAGTTAAATCAAGTACAACACATCACACAAATGTTTATTGCTTGAAATAAACTGTAACGGTTCATACAGGCGTATTATTTTGTTAACAGATGTTTTTTGCTTGATATACGCCTTAGCTAGAAAATTTTGCTGAGAAGTAAACAAACGGTTGCATAAAAGCACTAATCAAAAGAAAATTAGAAAAAAAAACAAGGAACACATTAAGAAAGCCAGAAATGTCTGTAGACAACAAACACACAAATAATTCAGAAGTATGTATATAGTCAGTACATTCATATTTCGGGATTATTTGTGTGTTCATTGATTTTTATTGGTTTTGCTCATTTTCCTGTAGTAATCTTTTTATGCAAATGTCGGTTTACTGCGACTCTGCAAAATCCGCTAGCAAAGGTGTTTACCCAGAAAAAAACACGTATGTCTATTATAAAACTTCACTGCAAATATCATTCAAATATCACATATATTTTTTTTAAAAAACGTATCTGAAATAATAATCCTATCTGAGGATATAAGTACACAAAAATCGTCCCAAATAGCATTCTTGGTTCCTCTCATTTCGCAGCTGTGAGTCACAAAACACGAGTCCGTATACGGGTGGGAATGTACTGTACGTACATCTTCCTCGGTGCACGTTATTATGTCAGCGCACCTCACGATAACGGCTTCGCTGAGGTGGCCAAATGAAAAGTAAGGTCTAAAGACCGACCATCCCTTAATCCCAGTGGTAATAAATAAAAACTGAGACTATTTAATTTGCATAATAGGCTACTGCCCCATTTCTTATCCTATCCCACGTTGGAAGTTAAGCCAAAATTACGGTGTCCCTCAATGAAAATCCGGCTGTAAAATCCGAATCCACGTGCAGAAGAGCGTAATATTTCATAAATTATTACTGAGTGAATTTCATGCAACTAGTTTAGTAGCCAGTAATGTACCCATTAAATATTAAATATTAATTTAAAAAATACGTGATAATTAGTGCCCGGACAGTCCAACTGTGCACATAACATTATAAAAAATAATCCCATTACAGAACGAGTCTAGAAACTCGAGGACAATCAATACTTGGTCCGTAGATTACGTACTAACATAATTAATTTGTGTCACTCTAGGACAGGCATTGCCTCAAGATGATCTAAATACTGCCTCATTTTGTAGCGAGGGTGAAACTGTAAGAAACCATATCTTGAGTAGCGTGAAACGAAACATAAACAAATGCGAAACGGAAGAAATGTAATTGAGTTTTCAAATACTTATCAGTATTTACATTAGTGAGGATGATTTAATTGGTGTTTACAAATGCCTACGATTGTATGCCTTATGTCGGATCTGCGTATGCCTTGTATTGTGTTACGTGACAACTCTCGGCCACGTGGGAAGCCCACTACAGCTTCTACACACGGCAGCCGTTTGTGAGCGAGAAGGTTTACACCTCCTTGTTCACCTCGATTTGTACAGAATTTGTTTCGTATGAACATGCGCCTAGTATTCTAACGGCTAGCATGGGTAGCTAGTGCGGGATAGGGATGGTTCTATTTTTAGTTTTTCTTGCACAAGTCAAATGTAAACACACCATTTTTATGGACGCACAACCCTTAGCACTCTACCGATTCTGTGCCTCACTTACACAAACGCAGCCTACCTAGATAAGAACCGTAAGAGGCTCTCGAAACTCGAATATGACAAACGAATCCTTACCTAAATTCCCGAAGTTAAGGGCATCCAAAGTGGACAATATATCCATCGAAAAATTTAGTGAAAAATGTGTGAAAAATATGTATATGTAATAACGCAATCAATTAAACACATAGTTAATTTTATTTAGTATTATCGACCAAAATTATATTATGAAGATAACACAGTTAGCAACGAGTAGGGACCTGTGAAATTCGCGTTGTTATTTGGTAACAGACTAGACTAAGCAGGCCTAAATACATACACAATTATGAGATTACACTGGCTGTAGACTCTATGTGATGTCAGCTACGTGCTTTACAGCAGATAGGTCACTCAAGCATGCTACTTTTAATTATTGGTCAGATGCATTTACCCGGCAGACCACGACATTTTTTGCCTATGGGGGAAGTTAGACGAGTATAACAATTTGAACTCTTGCCTGGTGGCAATAAATAACGCAAATTTTGCATGTCTCGAACAATGGGTGTGTTCGTAATAATACTTGGCTATGGAAAAGGCCTGTAGCACCCAATACCACATATAAAATTTCAAGAAAAAATTTTATATTGAAAATATCTATATCTATCTATATATCGAAAATATCTATATTTATGTATATCCCTAGAACTTAGCTATCTACGTACGCATACATTATAATGATGAGTTACCAAGAAGTTGGTTGTTCTGAACCTACAATATACCTAATATATACTGGTAGATATATGACAAATGTAAGTTAAATTTATTTCTTACCTTTTAGTTCACATTTTTTATAAACAAACTTCTTTTTTACTTTATTTTTTCTCTTTTTTATTCTTAAATCTCTGTAGTTTATTTATTGGTTTGTCAGGCTTCTATATACAAGTGATTGCAATTTAAATAAGAGAAAAAACATAATTTTTCGTATTAGTTTTAATAATATAATGATATACGTGTAATGTAACCCATAATATTGTATTGTCACCGAACTTACATAAATATGACACATGTATGGATTGTGTGTACCGGTTTCAAATTTCCGCGTTTGACGCACGGGAACAGCGGAGTGATAAGAGCCATAGTACCACTCTCGACGATAGACACATGGTCTCTATTCGCAGCGCGCTAAACTGACGTGCAATGTTTTCGTACAGCTCTTTTCCCTATGGGACTTTAAGCGGCGTCCCTAAAATTTAATTTCTGCATTGTATGAAAAAAAAGACCAATGCACGGACATGTTGCAATTTACAGATTCAAGTCGTATTTACGGAGTTATAACAACTTAACAAAAAAATACGTTTTTAGCCATTTACAGAGGCCCCAAAATCATGTTTCTAACAAGCATACAGAATTTTCAAAACGTGGCGTCTGTAGTTACAAGTGGGTGTTTTGTTCCCAGATAACAACAATAAGAATAAGTTCAGTGGTTTCGCGTAAAAACGTTTTCGCGTGACAGGCCACAACACCGTCCGATGGCTAAGTACACGGTAGCCTTAAGCTAAATCAGATAGCAACAAATGATTGAAAAATGGTTTGCAAATTTTTAAACGGTCAACTTACTTACACACGAACATTGCAAGTTACATAAAAGCTTGTTATAATGAAAACACATAGTTTAAACTGCTTGACACAAATCAATTAGATTTATTTTGTCGACTATACATTTATAACGCAAAGGTGAACACATATAAAAAATTGTTAATGTAGTGTACTAATTGCAAATGAAAAATGTTTTTTTTTTTCCTTTCGAAAAATAATTAACAAACTCAATATATTTGAAAAATAAACATAATTTTAACAGTGGCGAAATGTTATTTAAAACTCTATAAGAACTAATAAAGTTTTTACTTTCACGTTAACGGCGTGTTTTTAACGTAACAATGTAAAACGAACTTCAAAAATAAAAATCCGATTAGAATTGAAACTTTACTGTTTTTTTTTTGCAAATTTGTTATTACAGCGATTTATAGCACAAATTTTGACATAATATAAAACATTTTAATACTTGCAAATTTATTGAACCCTCGCGTCAGTTTTTAAACCCGGGTTTTTAATTATCTACAACATTGCGAAACGAAGAACTAACAAAAGTATGTGACGTTAGAAGGAGAAAGGGGGGCAAGACTATATTCACTGAATGCAAAACAAGAATTTAAAATCATCAACGATATCATAATTTTACTTGAAGTTACTACAGACTTTATGTAATTCACTACACACAATTTAAAAAAGGATGGGTTCTCCCACTGAAAGGTTTTTGCTTAGTGTTGAATTTGGTAGCACGCAGAAATAAATAGATAACTAAATAAGTAGATAACAAAAAAGTTCTTGCCAAATAGGTTAAGTCAGCTACTAACAAAGGATTTTCTTAATGCCAATTTAGATTTAGAAAAAATTTATCGTTAGTCTTTATTTTTTTAATCAGTAATGGTGTGAAATATGTTAACGTTATTCAAACAAAAAATTATATATTCTGCCTGAAAAACATAACCCCAAAATTCTTAACTACGTAAGAAGCTAAAGCGGTCGAGCGCTTGCCTTACACCAAGGCGATCCGAGTTCTATCCCTGATGTTTGACGTCCGGATTTACGCATGTAGGATCGTGTCGGACGATGTCGCAGTTCGGCGGGTTTTTTTCTGGGGATCTCCCATATTCCCCACCTTTGCACTTTTCGATACTCATCTCATTCACCCTCATATACTCTGAACGTTTTGACGATAATACCCTTCAGTTCCTCAATAAACTAAGTAATAGTTTATTATCCCTACCACCTTGGATTTATCTGTTTCTTCTCGATAACTTCTGTTCCAGTCGATGTATCAAAATTTTTGTCACGACAAGGCATAGATACAAACTTAATCGATTTTCTGTAATTGCTGGAACCATAATATATTCACTATTTTGCAGCGGGAAACAGCTGAAAAGGAAAAATTGCTTTATTTACGGGAGTGGCTACAGAGGCCGCAACATTAACAGAAACAATGCCATATGGATTCCAAAATGTGAATGAAACAATAAACTATGCCTTGTCAGCGCTAAAAAAGTAAAACAATATGTCTATTCCCTGATTTATAAGAAAAACCGTAAAACCGATCTGACAGGGATCAATCTCCCTTAAATACTTTATGTTGACATTTCCATTAGCTGTTTTTTCCTGGAGTGGTTAGTGGCTAATGTGGTAGTTCTTTGCCGATTTGACGAATCCTGACTACATCTCTTTCTCTTACTCCCGTGTACTTTGCTGCTCTTGCTGATTGCTCTCTGCAGAAGCTCAAGCACTTGCTGATTTTTTTCATCACAACACTAAAAAGCTGTTTTTATTATTTCCCGCTCTCTGCTATGCATCTCCTTTCCGCGCCTCTGCAGGCTACAACCTTCACCTTCCATTTTTGGGTATACACTGAGGGTCAATATTTTTCTAACAGCTACTACACGGCTGTCGACTGTGTGCCGTCTTCTTATCTCCTCTTCTTCCCCTGTCTCGCTGTCCCTGCACCCCCGTGCTGTGAGAAGCCAATATAACTGCCCACTATAAATTACCGATGTTTTGCTAAAATACGATTTTAAAATTTGATTTCCAAGAATGAATTTCTCCCTTCAAAATTACACTAACCAATCATATCACGGGGTAAAATTGTGTGTGTGTATGTGTGTGTGTGTATATATATATATATATATATATATATATATATATATATCCTCAAGACATCATTATTATTTCTTCACAGATGCATGTCATGTCCTACAAAAATTACGCCTGTAAAAACCAACGTTGTCGTTGATTTCAAACATTTACATCTGAGCGGATTGTGGTATTTTATTTAACTCGTAGAATTTGATAAATTAAAAGCATTTGTGAAAAGTCAATGCCGATGCAGTGCTAACATAACTACTCTTGACTCGAATATACGTTCAATTTGTCTTAACAGCATAACCTGTAGCTGTTCTGGTCATTACATGCGGAAGGAATTCTGGGTACATAAACCTGATTTTTTGCTGATTTGTTCCTTCAATAAATAGTGCAAGATCGCCGACATCAGTGCAAAATCGTCGCTGTTAGTGCATCGCGAAATAAAGCGGAGTATAGGTTGGCAATATTTATTTTACCTTACATCACAATTACGATTATAATTAATTCATGTAAACTATATTGAGGAACCACGGTTGGCTTGAGAAAATATAACTGGTTTTACTACCTTGTTAATCAACTACGATTTACGATATTATCAAGCCAGCTTTCCTGCATAATACTCGTGGGGAGAAAATACGTGGCCGGACTAGCTACACCTTGATAACCGACCATATAGAAAACACATAAAGTGTTTTGAGTAATTGAAAATATTAATAAAGTACAGTGAAAACAAAAATTAACATGTTGCCTTATGTTATAACACACAAAACCTTATTACTTCTGAAATAAATCTCAAGAGAGATGACGTCTATAAGGCTCACGAAGTAAACACGATGGGAAAACACAGGGACACTGCATGCAAATGTTTTAGTTACAGATAATTGATTAAGCGACTTCAATTTCAACAATTTTCTTTGAATGTACAAAGAGTAATCAACATTTTACAGTGATGTATACCGCGCAGCGCCTGAAAAATATAAAATCTGCACACTCCCGAGCAAATATTTCATCATGCAAAACTTTGTGACTGGGATGGCGAGAGGTTGGCAACGATGGAAACAGCCATGTTGTGCGAGCAGGAACAGTGTGGATCTGAACTCTTTCGGTATGCGCAGTTTCACAAAAGCATCAGACTTTCTTAGAATATACATTGTCTTTCAAAACGAGACGGGTGCTTGGTGACGTTGCTTTTCTTAATGAGCCGCAGTATAAAACGTCAAAAGAACTGCAGAATACCCTTCCTTCATTGTGTAATTTATGGACTGGAAAGAGGAATTATGTGATGTCGCCCCACGGTTTAATTCCTCTTAGTTGTGGGAGGCCAGCACCCTAGAACGGCGGGTGAAAGGGACAATGAACATCAGTCTCACATTTCTCAGGAGCCGTTATTTAAAAGTGTGTTTCTTAAATTTAATTACTGGGTCTTTTTCCACCCAGTACTTTCTTCATGCTCACGAATAATTTATGCAAGGAGGGACACTGTTTACAGGCTAATATTTCAGAAGACGATGAAAGAAACAGCCCAGCGTTATTTTCTTAGGGTCTCAAGTTTTTCACTATAGCTATTTTCCGAATATTAATATCAAACCAATTTAAAGTATAATAGACACTAAAACAATTATCATGTGTCATTTTCTCCAAGATACTTTATTATGCTTTCTTTTCGGACCAAATGATTTCCGCCAGCCAAATTCTGTAGCTGTAATGTTTAATTTGTTTTTTAATTAACTTTAAATAAGTTCTTTCATTCCGTATAAGCTGCATCGCTATCTTCAGATACTTAGTCATTCAATAAATGGACGGTTCAGAGCACAAGTAGACCAAGTGCATTTTCAGTAAATTTTCTCGTTATGTGTGCAATGCATGTTGGAGATGTAAGTATGATCAATATATAACTCTATACCTCATATACAATTGTTACATTATACATTAACAGTTTTGGTCCCCTGGAATTATTTATACCCAAAACACTTTAAGCTTGTGTTTCTCATGGCTAAAATTAATGGACTTGGTATAGTTGTGCTCTTAACCCTCCAAATGTGATCCGGACAGTATCATATCACTCGCCTTCCACTTCGGTGATGCGGTCTCGATTCCTGGTGTTGGAAGAACGGTTGATTTCCGCATGTGAGAAACGTGGTGGACGTTGTAGTTTGTTGACGGTTTTTTTGGGGTACTTCCATTACTTCCAACGTTATACTATAGCATTGCTTCATAGCCATCTTTACCAGCTCTTTAAGGACGTCACCGGCCGCGCGCTTCAAATGTGTTGTAATTTGCAGTGAAATAAATACGTTTTTTTTTTCAACGAAACCATTCTACATGCGCCCAGTGTTCAAATGTACGAAAACAAGCTAAGGCTTAAATTAAACATTTAAAAAACCCTCGACTTACAGGATGTACTAAATTTCAAATCTATCAGACTAGTAGAATTGCTCACATTACTAGAAAATATCTGACGATCTTTAAACGGCAGCATTTGATGCGTGCTCCATGGCCGCCCTTATAGCTGCATGGCTTCTGAGCCCCTAACGCGCAGGTAGGCGGCGCCCTAAGTACCTTGCTAGTAAGAGTTCATAACTGGGGACAGGAAAATTTCGCGAATTCAATGACCTGCAGGCTAGAATCCATTGTTCTATGCGAACCCAAGTCCCCTCTATTCATTCATTGTCTGCTGTTCCACTGAGTAGCAGCTAGTGAACAAATGGTCGGGGCTCGAGTATGCATAGGATAATATATTCTAGCTTGTAGGTCATTGAATTCGCGACATTTTACTGCCCCTGCTCGTAACAACAGCTTCCACACATATCCATCTTTATTTCGGTTTTCCATTATTTCCCATAATCGCTCAAAGCGAATGCTAGGGTGGTTCTTCAACGTAGGCCACGCCCAAGCTCTCTCTCAGTTACTGCCCTTGTGTTAAGTTGTGTGTAATCCGTCTGTTATGACTCAGTTGTCGACGACACGAAGAATCCAATAAAACAGCTGCTCGACAACAGGGCAAGAGTGCGTATTTACTACGCGACGCCGCCAGAAATAGCAGCGGCGTCGTCATCTTAAGGGGCCTCCCTACCTGCGCTTCAAATGCGTTGCAGCGAGTTACGAGTATTTTTTTTACGAAAATATCTAACGCAAATTTTATTTGTAAGTATACGAAAATAACGCACACTTTAAACTATGTGGCTATAGTTTTGAAAATTCGGAACGTTTATTAAAAATCTAATTTTCGGACTCCTCAAAATTGTCAAAAACAGCTTTTACAGGCTGTCGTATCTGGAAAAATAACAACCGGATTCGAAAAACCCAACTATAGGAAGAATCGTTAGACTTTGAACTTTGCAGCTCACAAATAAAATAATGTTGTCCGCGCTTAGAGTCCCATAGGAAAAAGGATAGTAGTAAAGCAAGTAGCTTGCGTGGAGAGGCAATTATGCATTATATACGTCGGTCAATGACACTCTTACCGCTCCTGCCTCACACACACAAACACAGCCTATCTAGGGAGGCCCCTTAAGAGGGCATCCCACAAAGCGCCTGGGTCGCGTTAACTTTCCCGCTCTTCCGAAATGCTCGCTCATCCTCAGCAATTGAGCCAAACATTCCCCCCTCCCTTTTATTAAGGCCCCAGATACTATAAGTTAAAATTAGTTTGCTATTTTAGGTTAGTTTAAGACGCCAAAAATAATTTGCGCTGAATCGGAGGACGGGTTTGTTAGGTTAGGAAACTAGAATGAGAATACACATATGTGGCACTGTCTTAACACTTAATCGCCGAGGATAAGCGAATTTTCCCGAATATTTCCGAAGAGTGGGGAAGTTAACGCAACCCAGACGCTCGTGCCGATGTGGGTCAACAGGTCGAGAGCACACCGTCGGCCGCCCTAACTAGCCTAGCCGCGCCACGAGAGGTGGTCACAGCTTGTTTAGCTCGCTCCTCTTTCACCCAACACCTCACAGTAACACGCTCCTCTTCACCCAACACATACAGTAACACGCCCCTCTTCACCCGGTGAACCACTCCACCCGTCCTCCGCAGGCTACACGTCGAATATTTCCGCGTCGACCGCAACTGTCCATGACGCCGCGCCGGTGTTAGTAACATTCTCGTTAGTCGGTTGTTTCGCCGATCTTTGCACGGCTTCAACGTTGCTTCGTGGAACATTCAAAACTGTAGAATCTAACCAATATGTTGTCTAAGTCTTCCTCTTTGTATACTGCATTCTGTTCGAGGAAACAGCGACGTGTTCATTCAATTCAATCGGACAGCCAATTATGTGACGTAAACTGAAGACAGTACCAATCGAAGTTGATTTCATTTTGTTTTGTTCTCAGTAGAGAAGGGTTGCAGAATTACAGAGAAACCGAAGTCCTATGTGTCCTTGTGATGTGGAACAGCTCAGATGTTCTTAACTGAATAACAATGAAATTATTTCCACGAATGCAACGCTATTTGGACGTAGGCCAATTTTTGAAATATACCTTTTTTGGAAGTATGATGTCAATCACATTACCGTGACAAAATTTTAATACCATTGTCAAGCCGTTATTACGGAAGACAATCATATCTACGATATATGTGCTTAGTACCTTTTTTGTAGTGTACATTTCTTCAATTTTTATAAAACAAGTTCGTCAATTAAACCAATATAAGTGAGGTTACGCAACAAAAATGGTTTCTTGCTCATTTGATTACAGCTTAGTGCCGAATACAACTCGGATACAATGTGACTTATGATACTTTATTTCTCACATCGAAATGAAGGTCTGTAATAAAAGTCATTTCTCTGCGATTCTTTCTGAAGTGAGAGTCATAAGTATTACATAATATTTTATTTTAACATTAGCAAACATACAAATAACTTATAACTAATATAAATAAAATACTTCATGACCTATATACACACGAGAACAATTCTAAAACCAAATAATGTAAGTATTCGTCAATGTATAATACAAGATAAAAGTTCACATTCAAAAGTATACGAAAAAGATTATAAAAGTAAAATATTTTTTTTCCTGTTAGAAGCGTATTTTGAATATCAGGCTCATGAAAATATATATTTAAAAAAAACTCGTACATAATACGGTATTTCAGAGCTAAAATGCAGCTAAAACTATATATTTCTATGTCTAAAGTGCCCTACGAAAATGTTGCACGCCCGTTTTGTGTTTCGCTCAGAAAGGCGGTGTTGTTGAGGCGCTCACCAGAGTCGACCGTATTGCGTTAACACACGAGTATCTTTAGGGTAGTTAAAGGTATAGTTAATTTATCAAAATTTTTAGTTTATTTCGAATATTTTTGTTGTGATATGAATAAATAATCAAAAGTAGGTCTCATCATGGTGGAAAAGTACCTTAATTAAGCAGATAAAAGGAAGTATTTTACGTGGCTTTAGAGTGCAAGAAACACATTTGAACAAGAAAGCAAAAGTTAAATAAAATATTAATTTTTCACATGTTTTAAAATAATTATGTAGAGCTACTAACTGAAAATTTAATTTTTACGTATACCTCTAAATACCTTCATGAATCACAATTCTACAAATCATTGAATAAAATTAATACGTTAGACTACTATTAAAAAATATATCTTCTGGACTTCGAAATTATATGGAAATATTTTTGTTTGAAACTTGTTATGTGGATTGCTTAGGCATTAAGGAAAATTCTCTAAACTACTTATAAGTCAAATACTTAACTGCAGTTAAAACAAACGTCAGAATCAGAAAATTGCTTCGTGAAATTGCGGTGTTTTCAATAAATACTTCAGTTGAAATAACATGTTTAATAATATAAATTCCTACATTTTATTCCAGGCAAAATATTGCAAAAATATTTATATTCATCATAACTCTTAGACTTATTTTTTTTAAAACTAATGATCTTATATTTTATAATTTTCTGACCTTGCGCCACGAAACAATTCAGTATCAAAACATATTCCTACCTACCATGAAACATGTAAAAAAAGTTATAACAAATATACTATACATCAAAACCGGGAAGAATGAGTGAAGAGATTTTGGTGAGCATTTAACATCTAGGTCTTTAGCGTTGGTGAGGGGTGATATGATGTAAACATGGAGCATCGCTGGATTGAAGTCGCAGGGGAAATGGGAGATTTCCGAGAAAACCCGCCGACCAGCAGCATAGTCCGGCACGATTCCAACACGCGAAAATCCGGGGACCGACCCCGCTGGTAATCAAACCTGGATCGCCTTGGTGGGTGGCGAGGGCTCCAGTCGCACTGCGCCAACCGCGGCCTCTTTCTGGAAGAACACAGATTGTGTTTCTACGTAAAGCCAACAGATAACTGAACACTTAATTTACTAATAATATATTTACGCTGCCAACATACTACGGAGGAAAAAAAAACTGTCTCGGTGAATAACCATTTTTCTTTGCCACAATCGTAAACATATTTCTACAATCAAAGCTGTTGTATGACAAATATATAAGCCAGAGATAATTTGTGACAACAGAAAATTATTAACATTAATTCATTCAATAGGTTTACCTCATGCCGCTAGGTTACTTTCAACACACTTCTCTTACTTATTAGCGTAGAGCTGACCGGTATTAGTCTCTATAGTAGATGGTTACAACTCAACTTTAAATGACACGAATATTATTTTCGCCGAAGACGTCCGAGGTTGGCAGCGAAAACCTCAACAAAGAATCCCATAACTTCGGGAATCTCCGGTAAAGATTCGTCTGTAATATTGGAGTTACGAGGATCTCTTACGGTTGTTATCTGGATGGGCTGCGTTTGTGAGGCACAAAATCTATAGAATGATAAGGGTCCCGCCAGCCGGCGTATGTAATGCAATATCACCTGTACGTGCAAATCACGAAACTGACACGCATGGCTTTACTAATCTTCATTTTCCTGTGTGACTCTAAGCGGTGACAAAATCATTTTATTTATGAAACTTATGTTAAATTCCAACGCATATTTCAATTTTTGTGTTTTTATAATCCGGTGGAATTTTCCTAGATACGGCAGTCCGAAAAAGACGCCTGAAGCTTTAAAATCGTGTATAGAATAAGCGATATTAATTTTAAATCGATGGAAATATTGCTCGAAATGAGTGTTTATTTAGCGTGTACATACGTAATGCGCGTTAATACGTTGTTCAAGAAATGAATAATTGCAATCCGCTGCAATGGGTTTCAAGCACAGGTAGATAGGAACATTACCTGCTTAGCTGCGCTCATCAGGAGCCCTCCATACACTGTACAAAGGCGTGGGCAGTATTTCCCGTACACTCGTCACGTAATTCATCAGCGGCTGCTGGCTACTGTACCACGTGGGACAAGATGACTGACGGCTTGAGAAGACCTTCAGTTGTCACAGGTCCCAGAGTGGCTGCACTGGCACACGCATGTCTGTGTGAGAGCTCTGACGGCTCACAAAGTCTACAGCGCTCTTAAAACATTTCATCGTAATAACAATATAGCATTTTTATATTTATAGAACAATCACTATAAACTGAACAATTTTCAAGGAAGTATGCCACTACAAGGTCATGTCGCTTAGCAATTAATAAGCAGAGTATTGGTAGGCGGGTGGTTCATCGAAAATTTTTATTATTTTAATAATTTTTATTACTTGTACAATATATGGTTTGTTTTGTAGACGTACATTGTCACAATTTTTTCTGCGATGAAATTTTTTTTAGCTTTCATAGCTATTGCATACTGGCATGTCAAATTCCAAATGTACATTAAACGGCTTTATACTAGAAGGGAAAACCGACTTACAGAAATGAAATAATGCATACTAAAGAACAATGTCACTTGCTACGTTCATATACCTATAAAACCGCATTGAATATTTTTGGTATGTAAGAAAATACAAAATTTGAAATACAAATGGACAGTTTTATGATATTTTTAAAATGCAATAACTATTTAATGCGGTTTTAATACATATATTGACATAACCCGTGACACTGTTCTTCAGTGTCAGTAATTTAATTTCAGTAAGTCAATTGGTTTTACTTTCTAGCATAAAACTGTTTTATGGAAACTTGGACTTTGGCATTACAATATACAAAAAAACTATAAATAAAAAAAATTATTGTATTAAAAATAGCCACCTCGTATGTCTACAAAAAACGAAGTCGTGCAAATATGAAAATTATAAAACAAATACAATTATCTGTGAACATCCACATAGCATCCTTCATTTGGCAGATTATTGAAAACTGGGATAACAGGAAGTTAGGCCTCACAACTGAGAAACGATGGAAGGCGAAGAACGGGAAAATTGAGACACCTGAGGATACCCGCTGGCCAACGTCATCGTCCGACACGTTTTCAACGCGTGGAAAATCTGGCTTCGCCCCGGGGTCGTCATAGTGGAAGGCGACTGGTCCCTCTGACCTTGATTATATAAGAAAACCCAAAGTAAAATGATTACGTTTACATTACACCTTATAATGCAATCATCTTTAAAACGCCATAAAAATAACACGCCAGTGTAATTAATATCCCGCGATTTTGATCAAGTTACGATTTCGTTTAACTTTTGATGCTTAAGGGATATGGAAAGGTACGATGTCGAGCGGATGACTGAAATACTCAATCGTCAATTAAATCTGAACTACTCATCAAAATTCGATGAGATATTTTTGCCGAGTAGATATGGCGTTTATTTATATATCACTATGCGGTAGTATGCTTTACTTTCGAGAAAAAAAAATTAAAAACTATTTTTAGAATAGTAAGGGCATGAAACTAATAACCAAAATTAAAAAAATTACACGCGTTTTCACTTGAAAATAATTTTAACATTCGTAAACCTCTAGCGCACAGATTTTCGGATAGTAAAATTATTTTCAACTCAAAACGCGAGTATTTTTGAAATTCGACTATCATAGAGGCCTATATACTATCGTATCAAATCTGATAAAAATGACAGGTTTTCCATTTTTGTAGATTTTGTGGTTTCAAGAGCATATATTGTTTAAAAAATGTTTTAATTTTTTTACTTAATAGTAAGGCATACCACTGCATAGTGCTACATAAATAAACGTCCGCTGATAAAATATCTACTCGGCAAAAAAATCTCATTGAATTATGACGAGTAGTTAAGATTTTATTGATTGAGTATTCCAGTCCACTCGACATCGTACCGTTCCATACCCTTTAAAGATGAACAATTTCATTGAGATATATAGATTTTTGAAAGTGTAAATATATTATACAAAGAAACTAATCAAACCTATAAGCAAATCTTTTACTGTAGCGAAGCTATCCATCGGCGTGATTTCCTCCGCAGCAATCGACGGTTCGAAAATTGTTAGTCATACAGTCGGCCTCCGTAGCGAAGTCGGTTAGTCTACGGTCCGAGAGGTCCTAGGTTCGAATCCCGACTCGGGCAACGATATTGTGCTGTCCGTTGACCTCACTTCACCCTCATCGGCTCTTAAGAACTCGTTGTTAAAGGACCGTTAATCCTCGCCACTTAATCGTATACTGTACAGACTTGGAAAAATGTCCGCTCACAATTTCTTCAAGAAAAGAATTTCTGAGAGAACTTAATAATTCGTATTTTTTGTACTGACTGCTGAACATGTGCCAGTTTGTAAATAATGTGCTTACAGTATACCGTTGCATTAAAATTCCCGTTTTAGCAACAAATGTAAAATGCAATATTAGTTACAAGCTATTCATTTGGAACATCAAGGTGCTTTTCAGTGCGTACACTTATAGGTCACAAGGATTAAAATTAATATTCGTGTTTTAGTTAGATTTGAGACTGTGAAAACTAAAATTTAATTCTAAGTATAGTGTTATGTTTCTTTAGTTGATAGAGTAGTATATAAAATAAAGTAATTGACATAGTTGCACGCATACAAAATTGTGGTACTTGCGTTAAAACCAAAGGAATTCAAAAGGAAAATTTTATCTCATAGGTTCGTTCTAAGATTTATATCAAGAAGAAATACGTTTTTGTGACAGAGCTAATAACCTAAAAGCTGCGACCCCAAAATAGAATGTCTGAATCCTAGCAAATAATTTTGTAACATAAGTTAAGAAACATCATACGTATAAGTATCATTAGAAATATCTGCATGTAGAATAGTATTCAACATCCTATGTACATATATAATTATATATATAATATATATTAGGAATATCTACATTTTGAAGAGTATTCTGTGCATACATAAAATATACGTTACTGAATATTGTGTCTTGTGTCGAACAACCTTACAACCATTAAAAATTTTAGGTAATATTTTCCATGTCCTTGAACATGTGTAGGTCTACTTGAAATGTTCTAATTTATTTAAGTTATGAACTTTCAGAGTCTATGTAAAACGTTAAAATATTTCTGCTGTGTATCGCGTGAACACGCTCGCCCAGAAGCTGAATGTATGCCAGCTCTGTTGCCCTTTGGCGACGCTATCTACATCAACTTCCGTTGACCAATGGTAGTAACTCATGGCTTGCTGGATTCCCGCCTTCCTGTATGTGCATGCCGCATCCCGTGTCACAGTACAACTGTCATGCGTGAGATCACACACGCAGTCCACGATTGCACGAGTTCCGTTATAGGAATGGCGCAGCTCCCGCGAGATACAACGAAACAAAGTTCTCTGCGGTCCACGAAAAGAGATTTGACCAGCTACCCATATTTATTGATATTACCCGTATTTATTACAAATTAACAGATTTTATTTTTAAAAATGTAATCGCAAACTATTTGGATGAGAGGGATTTTTGATCAACGCTTAACATCGAAGTCTTAAGCGCTGGTGAGGGGTGACATGAGGTGAGTATGGAGCGGTGCCGGAATGAAGGGCGTGGGAAGCTGGAGACCCCAGAGAAAACCCACCGACCAACGGCATCGTGAGGCACGATACTCACATGCAAAAATCCGGGTTACCGACACCGCAGGGAAGTGAACCCGGATCGCCTACGGTGGGAGGCGAGAGGTCTGGCCATTCGACCACCGCGGCCACGCAAACAACTTATTAACAAACGTAGTTCATGTTGACGTAACGACTAGGGTGGTATGAAGGAAACGTTACATACTGCGAGCCAGATCCGAGTTCCTGGCAAGTAGGACTATGTACTTTTTGGTCCTAAATGTCTCGTACGCTACAGTAACACAGTAGCAAACACGCCCTATGACGTTACTACTGCTAGTTTGTGCGCCGACATGCTATCGGCCTCGTTGTATTATTTATTTATATCTTTACGGACGTAAAACGCGTACCTGCTACACTCTAAAAAATAGTTTGTAAATTTGCCACACTTGCGTATACGTATGTATGGAGAATTGTTTTCCAGACAGCCATGGTAGTATTCCTAAACTTTTTATAAAACGATAAAATGTTTACTGGAGTTACCAGACTTGTATTGTAACAGATGTAAAAGTTGGTATATTTACAAGACGGAAGTAGGATAACTGTCCTATACTACGTTTCGGTTAATTACTTCCTCAACATTTTAGGAACTTGTTTTTACTGTGTAGGGACTCGGGACTTGGGCACGGACATTATACTCTCATATGGAAAGAGAGGTGTGTGTGTGTGTGAATATATATATATATATATATATATATATATATATATATATATATATATATATATATATATATATATATATATATATATATATATATATATATATATATATATATATATATATATATATATATATATATATATATATATATATATTTATATATATATATAACTTTTATCGGCTGTACTATTGGATTTAACCTCTGGAAGGGGATGTGCTTCACAACTGAATGTGTATTAATATATTTTCTTTTCCCAGACAGGTACTGCAGTTAAGAGTTTTTTTTGTGTCTTAAATCATGTTCAGAAATTTCGGAAATTATTCACGTAATAAACCCAATAAAGAACGAAATTGATTTATAGTTACATTTGTGTTTTTTGTTTGGTTACATGATGATTACCACTCGTTTTGTGATGTGAAGTGGGTACAACGTACACAACCATGATTAATTAATTTATCCAGTTTATGTACAAATGTTATTATTAACTCTGATGTCACAAACATTACGTTTTTAGCCTACACACAGAGAAACATTTTTGTCGCTGAAAACCGAATAAGGTAGAAAAAATAATTGCCTGGACGGATGTTACATTTTTTTTTTTTATGTAAAAAGTGGTGAAAGGCATCGAAATTGTTTGTATGTTTTAATGGTCGAATAAAGTTGATAATTTAGTTAACCAAAGTCTCGTGTTGTGAAAAATCTTTCTGACAACATATTTGGCCAATGTTTAAAATTACGAAAGCGAGACGATATTTTTTTTATTTTACAAAAGATTACTTTGAGAATACGTTTGAAACCAGGCGTACTTCAGTGCAATTTATATTAAGGATTAATTTTCTTCATCAATATGTCGATAGTGGATTGGTGACAATGTTGGTGTTACTTCAAAGTAGGCATCGAAGCATTCACTTCGCCTCGTCATTTAGTTGTGTGGATAACGTTGCTGGCTAATTTTTCTGCTCATATACCGAGTCATCAACTTTAATCATTTTGATGACGTGCTCTGCCTTTGTTGCGAATTTAATCGTGACTCATTCTGAACTTGAAACGTTTATAGTGAAGTCATTCAAGGATAACGTCATGAGTAGGGCCACGATTTTGTCGCGAAAAGATTTTTGCCCCACTTTGTTTCAGTGACTCACGCGCACATCGGCAGTTCTGTTTCAAGGTTATTGGCAGCGTGTCTATGTTCAGACACGTTTCTCATTTTACTGCAGCAATCAGAATAAGATTATTGTGAGTCTGTACGTCTATAATTTGCCAAGGCCAGTGAGAGTAAAATCATCCAATCACAGACGATGTAGCAGAGCTGTAGGTGTGCACATGACGCATCGAAACCAAATGTTGCAAAAATCTTTTCGCCATAAAATCGTGGCTCTAGTCATGAGCGTACGCGAGTGCTTGGGCACACATTAATTTTCTGCCTTTGGCTTGTGACGTGTTTACCTCGGATACCGACCTCAGGACTCTTCGTGGTCCAGCCAGTGGCGTGTGGTGGATGGTTTCAGGGTACCAAAATATTTGCTCTATAATGTACTTGGCTGCTGCCTCGTTTATACGTAAGCTATATAGCTGATGCAGTGGTGGCTCGTGAGTTGTTGCCAGGTAGGGCTGCAGTTGCCAAGAGCTGTACAGCCACTGACACGCTGATGTGCAGGTGCCCCTTACTACTGAGTGGTCACATAACATCTAGTAGCCGGCAAATATTTCATGGTCATTGGTCTACGGCGCGTTCATCGACAGCGTACAGTTCCGACTGTCTGAAGCTGACGCAATAGGAATACTTTGTGTTAGGTTAGGAAACTACATAAAAAAATTTGATAGTGCGCTGCAACTCACCACGCCTGCACAGAATGGTATGCTCTGTAGTACGAGTATTTCTCTATGTTTTATTTTGTTTGCAGGTGTGCCACATCGAATGCAGCGGCCTTCCCCTAGATACGGCTCTGTGTAGACACTAGAGTCTAGGGATGGTGTATATTTCTCACAGTTGGTCCAGAAATCTACTCGATGAATTTTCGCCTTCTTATCGTGTAACTTTATGCAAACAGTTTACTGCAAAAAATCATTTTTGTACAGCCGGCAAAACTACTAGGAGTATCGCAGAAGTTAACTTTAGTTGTCTTGAACTTCTGAGCTACACTTTTTTCTTTTTGCGTCTGATTTTATTGTTAATACTCCTATAGGCTGTTCAGAATACGTTGAGCACTACTTACAACATTCTCTAAGCCATTATGTCTCTATTTTTACTGTTTTAAAAACAAAAATTACCACGTAGGCTAACTAAAAACTAGTGTAAACATTCCACAACGCTCAAAATTTTGATTCTATAGCCCCAATTAATATATTTTTAATTATTATAGGTGTTGGGCAGTGCTCACTTCAAAGTGAACCACCCATAACCCGCTGAAACATACAGTCGCCCAACATTCTGAGAATAAAGAAGGGGAACACGTCATATTTCATATATATTCCTCTAAAACATATTTCTGTATGATATTTCAAAATATATACGTGTGTGAGTGGTTTCTACTCTGGAATAGCATTCAAAGAACTTTACGCGCGTATTTACTGTCCGATATAATTAAGTGAAGGCCCGGAAAATGTGTGAACATCCACGAACATACCCCTTCGAAACTATTATCACCGTTACATCGAAGTGACGCCAGTTACGTTTCAGCCGGTACACGCATACGGGTATGTACAATGTGAATACGCGGCTGTGAATCCAGAACGATGGACTACATTCGCGATCGTCGAACCTTTCCGTTTACTGTAAGTGTGCTTCCTACTATAAATAGTTCAACAATACTGTACACCATCCCTACAAGAAAGCGCTGGAGAGTTGTAAGCATTAGTACTAATTAATTATCATATGCTAGGAAACATTGAAAACAATACAAATAAAGTGCATAGTTCGAAAAAAAAATAAGCGGGGTGAAACATTTCTGTGAATAAGAGGCATTGATCCCCATAAGCTACGAGTTACGTATTTGTTATTTATCAGGGAATATATACATGGTTTTACGTTTTACACGTCAACATGGCACTGGCTATTGTTTAGATCACATTGTGAGTCCTGACGTGGGGTCTGTTACTGCTATGCCCACTCACCGCTGCACATAGGACATTTTTTTCGGAGAGGCCCCGAACTTTATGTCAGTTTCATAAAGTAAAAATTTTAGTTTTATAGGTTTTCTTACTAGGTCACGTTATAAGTTATAATACACCAATTCAAAATGTTTGGTGGTTCCAAATTTGGAAACGTTATAAAGTTACACATACACCCAATAAAGCAGGGTGTCCGGGGGGCCCTCCACCGAGAAAATTTTGATTTTGAGGTGTCAAATTGTGCTTTTAAAGCAGATCCTGTAAGGTAAGCGGGGTGTGGACCAATTTCACTATTCTATATTTCAAACAGTTCGGAAGGGTTGGACCCGTCCTTCCTCCTGTGTGCGTCACTGTGTCCACTGCAGTTCCTTTTTGTCGGCTGTTTCCCGCTATAAAACAACGACGATGTTAAGAGAAGTACGCAAGAGGAAGATGGACGCCAGTTGAGCGCTATGCGCATAGAGACGACGAGGCAAGTGGTGAACAAGTAATAGTCGGCCTTATAGCTCGCGGCTGATCGCGGTCGTTGCAGTCTAACAGTACCCAACTTAGATCTGCAACAGTGTGTTGTTATTGCATGCGTCAAAGCCACAGTATTGAACTACAGACGTCAGTATGTGTTCTTCTTTGTTGTCTTCAGGAGACTTGAATGCCATTGTCCTAATATGTTTTTATAGCCATTTTCACACTTTTTCTCTCTAATGGCATACGATAGGACTAAAGTGTCTGATGTCTACAGATGACAGTTTTTTATCTTCCCTGAAAACAAACTATGTTCCCAGAACATGTACAGTACATACGTACATATGCGTACACGCGTAAGCATTGATTTTACAGAAAATTTCTTCCTAGAGACTCCTATTTAGGTCGCAACCATTTCACAAAACTTATAAAGTTTTTATGTATGCCTTATTGTGCTAAAATACATACATACATACATACATACATACATACATATATATATATATATATATATATATATATATATATATATATATATATATATATATATATGTGTGTGTGTGTGTGTGTGTGTGTGTGTAGGTGTGTGTGTGTGTGTGTGTATGCGCTGACATTGAAGTTAAAGAGGGAAAACAGAAAAATCCAAGTTGGTAGGGCTCAGTCCCTGTGTTTATATTAATTGGCAATGTTAATCTGGGTAGGATTAAATTTAATCTTAAGGCATTACACCAGTAACAAGAATAAAGTTTTCAATCGTTCAATAACTCGCTAGAGCGGATTCTTTTTCAACACATGGTAAATCCTGCTACAGAGCAAAGGTAAGCTGCTGTTAAACGACAAAACAAGCCAATTGGCGCGAAAATAAAATGTAATCAGCAGACATAACTAAAACCACAGAGAAGTGAAACTGAATACACACTGTTCTAAATAATTCCGATGAGTTACGATTAGTTGGCCAATTAGATATGTTAGTAGACATTATTTAATGTGCATAGGTTTATTACTTATGATGAATTAACTTTTATGAGCGAAGTATTGATTGTAAGTTTGACGACTAGATTACCTTCATGTAGGTTAATTTTTGTATTTATTCATTGCAACACCGATGGCAAGAGAAAACTAGTCTTCAAGCAAATGGCATTAGCAGATTTTTAAGATCCAAAATTAATATAAATAATCAATTGGCATGTTACAAGTACAAAATTTCTGCAAATGCCTGAACCACACCCTTCATATTTTGTTTTAAGTAACATTCGTAAGACATATTCGCAAAATTATATTTGATCTTTAGTACTTTTGTCACTGCAATTTCATGAATTGATTAGAGTTTGTCTCCGGCTCCTCGTTCATCAACGGCAATGCTAGCTGTTTTGGCTTTAAATTCTTAAAATTAAATTAGGACGGTAATATGGACGAAAGTTTCACACGAGATTACATTTGTTTAGCATTTATATGTTTTTTAAAATAAGACAGCCGACTGAATCACCAACACAAAGTTTAAAACTATGTACGCAGTATAATTATAATTTGGGTATGGCTCCCTTTAGGCGTAGATAATCACTACGATGAATATATTTTAAATCAGACCTCTACAAGCGTAAAAAAGAGTGAATGTCTTTTTATGTTATCTTCAATAGCCCAATAACCTGGTGAAATATAGTTACGCGCTAAGCTTAATAAAATGCATACGTAAAAATTAATTACAGGATTATTTAAAATTCATACCTTTAATGTCTTCAGTAGAACATTAACCCTATGAGATATCTGCAATCCTCTTGGCTTCGAAAGATTTCTTACGTTACTACTTAAAATTCGAATGTAATGATTTGAAATACCCCTAAGGGCATGTAAAGGAGTAAATTCTGTTTTTTTCAACAATATTTTACTTAACCGATGCGATGCTGTTATGTTCTTAGATGATAAAGGGCACCATTATTTATTTCCATATATTTCTGAAAATCAAGTCATAAGATGATATAAAATGCTCATCGGTGTTTCAAATTATATAGGTTACCAATTTTATATGTTTTTATGACTGCAAAGTCGAACCAAGATGTTTTTAAAGAACTCATCAAACGAAATACATGTACAACAATGAATTGAACTTGCTTTAATGATAAAAACACTTTTTCTTCCTTTTACATTTGCATAAAAACGTTGCCAGGACATTGCCGTTATTACTAATTTCCGAACATTTACTTTAGTAAACAGCGCAGTTTTTGAAATGCGTCCATCTTTCTTATGTTCTTCGTGAGATTATATAAACGGATTTGAATGGTATACTGTCCCGCTGGTTATGATTAAGGGCCGTATCTATAGACCTCTTTTGAATGACAACCAACTGCTTACCAATGCTTTCTCTATGGTATAGCAGTTGCTTTCATTCGAAAGAGGTTTATCATATCGGCCCTAAGTGTGATTAAGTGTAAAATTTCGGATGAAGAAGGAATAAAGATATACTAACCAGGTTTTGCAGCCATAACAAAGCTAATTTATGTGAAAATATAACATTCCTATCAATCTTATTTGTCATTTCTCACAAGCGTATTTACGTAACTATAATATATTCCTGAAGCACTAAGATAATACTGGGTAGTTTTTTACTTAATTGGTACAGACAACTAAACAATTTTTACAGAATAATTTTAAAAAATGTAAGAATAAACACGTTCATACGATGTATAATTATGTGTACGCGTTTTGCAAAATATTGCATCGTTCGTACAAAAATGTTGGTTTACTTGATTTTCGCATACTTTCATAACAAAATTGACGATTTTTGGGTGGAAAACTCGGAAACACTATGAGATTTATTGCTACCAAATATAAAGTGGGTAAAATTTTTAATATAATTGTGATGAAACAGTGTAGGGATTCTTTGATATGAAAATTATATTGCTTAAAAACATATTTTTTTAAATCACTGAAACTACCGGGAATGACCTTCACAGAAGGCCTCGGCCTCGGTTAGCACGTGAACGGTAATGTAGCGTGGCACACGTGTTCGGATTTACGCGAAATTGCAACGTGTTAAGAAAAACGTGTTTAATTAGAAGAAGACACGCTATAAAGTATGGTTTTACGTTTTAATAATATGGCACGCCTATTATAAACATGTTTCTGGGGCCTTTCAAAATAGAAAAAAATAGCCTTTTCAAAACTGCCGTATTCCGAAAAATACTAATATAATTCGTAAAAAAGAAACAGAAAAGTTTGATTCGACAATACGCCACACTTTCCACAAATATCAATATACAGTCACTGAATTAAGTTAATAGGAAAAATGACTACAACAAAACCGCTGAGTGACAATTTAGTGCTGTGCGCATACGTGGTAGTATTATTACCTATTTCATACCTCCAGTGGATAAAATTATTGTTGCTATAGAAGTTATCGTAAAACAAAGTATACTCAGAACACAAGAAACACAAAATTAATCTATCTAACTTTTAAACTAAAATAAATCGAAAAGTAGTTTGAAAAATTTTGCGGAAATGTTACTAAGATTTAAAACTGCTTTCAGTTATTATTTCATTAGCATGCCAATACCTGTCAATTTCACTACACATTCACATACATCGCACCTCTGGAACAACTCAAAACGTACGGTTATGTGATTGGCATTTAAAGTTTTAGTGAAGAAACAAACTTGGGTGCTTAATACATTTACCGTAACCATAATACCACGTTTCAGGGTGGTATACATAAAATTAAAAGTTGAGGATACTGTTTTTATGTGATAATCGTATTATTTTCGTCATAGAAATATGAAAAGTACATAATAATAATACGGGATAAATTAAAAAAAAAAAAAAAAATACGACAGCTGATAAAATATCTACACGGCAAAATGTCCCATCGAATTGTGATGAGTAGTTCATATGTTATCGAGTATTCCAGTCGTTCTCGAGACATCTTTCCACGCCCCTTAAACGCTGACCAAAATTCCTGTCACTTAACTACTCGCCGTATTTCATTATGACATTTCCTTTCAAACATAGATTGTTACCAGCTGACTTTTTTTTTCGAAGGTTTGTTTGGAACTGCACACGCGCAGCCGAATTATTCGACAGCGAGTTATTTTTCTCCGTCGCGGCCATTCAAAGTAGATGTGGGATAACAACGTTTCTTGAACGGTACAAGGTAGGAGAGAAGCAACAGCTTTCTCTCGACCCCGCCTCCTCGCTCTACGCACCGGCAGCCTTCGGAACTCGATCAAGGCCACGCGTCCCAGCTGCTCGTCGCATTAACATAACATGTCCCCGCCAGACCCAAGCGGCGGTGCAGCGCGCAGCCAGCCTTCACGACGTCTGTACCCATGTTCACATAAGTGTATTTATAGCTCATCGCTAGAGGGAGAGCAATTACGTATTTTTGAGATCGTCGTCCCGTTGCACTGCGGTCATCATTATAGTTTTACAATGCGAATTAGCGCAACATATCGATGGACCAGTTTATATGGGAAACCAATAAAATTTTGATTTCTGAGTTATCTTCAACAATACATAGAATGAAGTATAATCTATGGCGCCGAAAAGAAAAACAACACGTAAATTAATTAGTTTTAATAGTATTGTTTGCCCCAATATTAATAAAACTTAATTATTTTACTTTGTGTTAATTTCACCCAATGTAGAGTGTAAAATTTTAACAAACTTAAATAGCTGCCCACGTGCTTTCACCCAAAAAATGCAACTACGCATGCCATTGAGTAAAGATAATGTACGCATGCTAACTGCAAACTTTTCCAGTGAAGCACAACATTTATATTACACTTTATTCAAAACATTTATTTTCAATTATTTCCCCTTAGAACTGGGCCAACAAATCTGCAGTTTCACATTTGACTCGGAATATTTAACACTGGTAGAATATTTTCTCAATGTTGAGCGTTTTGTCTTCTACGATTTGTGGTTGGGTTGAGAAAAAAGGGGACTTCGTTCTCTCTTTGCTCACCTTACCAGCAAAGACACCTTCGACCATGCTGTACTAGTATATGGAATTTATGATAAACAACCAATTAGAGTAATGTAGGTTTTCTGTCACGTGACCAGGATTGATCGATCACCAATCTATATCTAAACACCAGCAACAAATTCAAGATTTTAAGATGACGATAACAATAAAAACCTACATATTTTCCACTTCATTTTAATCTACGGAATATAAGGTCATTCAAATAATTTTATTAATATTACCATGACATTTGAATATTTGTAGAGATAATATTTAAGAACGAAAAATTGAAACATTATAGAATTTTTCATACTCATTTAGTAGTCACTTGCCAAATAACATTTTGAAAGAGTGCCGAATACGATTTCAGTAAATCTTATTTTTATAGTGTATTTTACACTTTGGAGAATGTGTCGAATTTATTTTGCACGTTTTCGAATATTTTTTTCAAAAACATTTTTAACTGCGCATCTAAGCTCGTGATATGTAAAAATGTCCGCAAATTTCTCGATTGCATGTTGGGAAGAAGTATGCATTTTTAAATCAGATAAATAAATCTATTCGTAAAGATCAGCCAATTCTAAATCTTTCACCAGTGTTTGGAAAATAGTTTCTCAACGCTCGTCTACTTAAATTTGTTTAATTTATTTAAATTGCTACCGTATGTTAATTTTTCCAGTACATCATTTTCTGAAGAGTTTTAGATGTCGATGAGGTTTCGGTAAACATAAAATATCAAGCAGTCTATTTTATGGGAGAAATACTTAGCTTCATTCAGTTTGGCTCTTATGTAACATAATTTTCTAATGTTATTTTAATATTTCTTGTCGAGGAAGAAGTGCTGTGAAAAACTAACACAAATATTAAATGTTTATTTAATTGTACCGCTAAAAAAGTTAATCATAAAATAAATATCTGTGACCTCACGTGCAAGGAGTGATGGAAGTCGAGACACCGTCTCCTGCAGCGTAGGTTGGGATCCGTCTATTAGTAATGTAACTGCCACATTAGTTTGTAGTTGATCTGTTGGTAATGTATTTTCTGCCGTTGGTAGAGAACCATCTGCCATGATGCCAGTTGGGACAAGACGTGTGTACAGTAGGCTGGACTGGCGGAGAGTTGGGAGGTACAGGTGCTTGGCCTCCTGCTGTGATTGTTTGGGCTGGACCTGTGGAGGCTGGACCTGTGATGGAGGTTGGACCTGCGGTGGAGGTTGGACCTGTAGAGAGGAGGGTTAGGAGTAACTGGCCTTCCACAACATCTTCTGGCATCTTTTGAAGGAACTGTTTGCTGGTATTTTGGAAGGGGTGGATGAGGTCATGTATTTTAGAATTTCCATTACCTAGCTTCTGGATGAGGTCCTCCACCTCTTCAAACTTCCACCTCTTCACCTTCTTCCTTATTCCTTCCACCCCTTATCATCAATTTTCCCCGCGCCATCTTCACCTTCCTCATATCATCTTCTTTGCCATATTCACCTTCCTCATTCTTCACCTCATACTTGCCATTTTTACTTTCTTCATTATCATCGTCCTCCTGCCCGTCTTCATGGTCGAACTACACAACCAGTGCCTCACCAGGTCCGCTGACGGGGAAGTGTATTAAAGATGGAAACGAGGCCGTGGGCGGCCGCGCCTGAAGCACTCTGGATTATATATACCATCTAATTTTATGAAGGGATGGCCACGTACCACCCTCCTGAAGCAGAAAGACCTCTGTGCCAACTCCAGTTGCGGTTCCTCTACAGAGTCTCTATGCCGAGGCATTGCTGATTGGTGCTGAGCACTGAGATTTCAACGTATATATAGGCACAGTAACTCCTCCCCTACTGCCCTAGTAACACTCGTCTAAAGCTAAGACGTTTCTATGTGTGTTGAGTCGTAAAATAGCCTGAGTGATGAGAGATATCATGATATGATGTGGCGTTGTAAATTTCCGCCTCTTTTGTGTGAATAATAACTTAAGAGACGAGAGAGATATATAGAGGGATATGTATGGAGAGAAATATATGAAGAGAAATATATAGAGATAGATACAGATTGATAGAGAGAGATAGAAAGAGATAGAAAGATATAGGTAGAGATATAGGTAGAGATATAGGTAGAGAGATAGGTAGAGATAGGTAGAGATAGGTAGAGATACGTAGAGAGATACGTAGAGAGATACGTAGAGAGATAGGTAGAGATATAGATAGAGAGATATAGGTAGAGAGATAGATAGAGAGATAGGTAGAGAGATAGGTAGAGAGATAGGTAGAGATATGTAGAGAGATAGGTAAAAATATAGGTAGAGAAATAGGTAGAGAGATAGGTCGAGAGAAATAGAGAGATAGATAGAGAGAAATAGATAGAGAGAAATAGATAGAGAGACAGATAGAGAGATAGACTGAGAAATATAGATAGAGAGATAGAGAGAGATAGAGAGAGTGAACGATTTAGATAAAGTGAGATGGGAAGCAGTTATGATGCCATGCCTATGCGCTTTGCATCGTCTCAAGAGACTGGCAACTTATCCAGTTTAAAGAAAGAACTCTTCCCCTCCCTTCACTAAATATTACGGTTTTTTAAAGTGAAAATTTATAAATACCACTCATCTGGACAAAATAATTGGTAGTTTTGATTCGGTATCATAAATTATGGTGCTTATCGGAGACTTATATGCCGGCTTTAACGAATGTACACTATGAAGGTCGTTCGTACAAACTAAAGAAGGCCATTTGCACGTAGGGGTCACGTTGGCCGAATGGTCAGACAATTCGCTCCCCACCAAGGCGACCGTGTTAGATTCCCGGCGGGGTCGGTCCCTGGATTTTTACATGTGGGAATCGTGCCGGACGATACAGCTGGTAAGTAGGTTTTCTCGGAGATCTCCCGTTTTCCCCGCCCCCTCATTTCGGTGCTGCTCCATGCTCATTTCATGGCACACCTCACCAACACTAGAGGCGTCGATGTTGAGCGCTGACCAAAATCTCTCACTCACTCACCCATTTGCTTGTACTGTAAGTTAATATCACCTAACGTACGAAAAAAAAAAAAAAACACACGGAGAGATTTTTTTTAAATCGAAGCACAGTTCTGCTTGACTGGAAAAACCTTTATACATTTTACATATGTTTAGTTATTGATTCGAATTTGTACGGTTTTAAGGTAGCTGGGAAAGTACGAAAGGTTCAAGAAATTGTAGAGACATGCATAATTCGCGTTATTTTCTGACAGCTGACTAAACTCCAAGTGACTATAGGCACGTTCGACGTCTCCCACTGGCCGATATTGTCCTGACTTGCCGCGCAGAATGCTTATACGATAGAGAGGCCAATCTCTGTAAAGACGTAACACACGTAAATGACAACACATAAAAGTTCGTGGCCAATTGAATCGCAAGTTATGATAGGAAAATGAAGTTTAGTCTGCTACCAAATGATAACGCGAATTTTGCATGTCTCTATTTATAAGTGACGTGTCGTCCTGGCCGCCCTGCTCCAGCTTCAGCTTCGTGTATCAGCACCGTGCCAGCTGCGAAGTAGTGCATGGTATCTGGTTGATCATTACTTGTACGAAAACTGTTGTGTGTGTGAATTGTCCGGTACGTAATTACTAGAGTCACGATTTTATGATGAAACGATTTTGCAACATTTGGTTTCAATGCGTCATGGGCATATCTGCAGCTCTGCTACATCGTCTGTGGTTGGATGATTTTACTCTCACCTGCCTTGGAAAATTTCAGAAGTACAGAGTCGCAATAATCTTATTATGATTGGGGCAGTCAAATGAGGAACGTGTCTGAACAAAGACACGCTGTCAATAACCATGAAGCACAGGCTGCCGATGTGCACGTAAGACACTGAAACAAAGTGGTGCAAAAATCTTTTCGCGACAAAATCGGGGCCCTAGTAATTGCCATTGCTGCGTGGTCGGACGAGATGCGTAAAGCCGATTGGGCTGTTGCGATGTATCTGATAGTTCACGGTAGCTTGGTTGTAATTACTTTTTTGAAAACTGCTCGTCGGACTTCCCTGATACATAGAAAATGGAATTTATTTATCTTTTCAAATTAAAAATACAAATGTTTTCTTTCCTCGACAAAAATGTCATTGTTTTACAAAATTATCAATTGCTAGAGATAGGAAATTTCGCGAAAATGTTTTTGCAGCACTTTGTTTCAGTGCCTTACGTGCACACCTGCATCTCGGCTTTGTGGTCACTAATTGGATGCCGTAACACCCAGCATGTGGAGGTTAAACCCGCAAATCACAGACGTGATGTGTCGCAGTTATCCGTACACTGATTGGCACAACAACCCTGCACAAAAGACTCTGTCGATAGCCATGAAGTTGAGCTGCAGGTGTGAACGTCAGACACTGAAACAAAGTGGGGCGAAAATCTATTTACCAAAATTTCCTGTCCCTATGAATTACATAATGTTTAGTTTGGTAGTGTGCTGTTTTATATTTTCAGCAGTCGACTGAGAGTGCTGTATTTTACAGGTCTGGTGGTACATTTAGAATGAGTTGTGTTTTGTTGAATACGATAGAGACATGCAACATTCGCGTTATCATTTGGTAGCAGACAAAACTTCACTTTCCTATACATAGAGCACAATCTGTGATTCAATTGGCCACGAAATTTTATGTGTTGTCATTTACGTGTAAGTATTCTCCGTGGTAAATCATGACAATATCGGTCAGCGGGAGACGTCGAACGAGCCTATAGTCACTTGGAGTCTTGTCAGCTGTCAGAAAATAACGTGAATTTTGCATGTATCTAGATATCAGGATTAATATCCTTTTTTCGCGCTAATAGTACAGTTTCGTATATTAACAAGCCGTGTAATTAAAGGAGCAGATAGAGAAGCCGTTCTCTTAAAATACTGAACGCTTTAACACTTCACTCGGGTAACAGTTTGAACAACTCACCCTTACGAGGCAAACGTAGTGACTTTTATAACCAAGCGGGGTGGATCAATGATGAAACATTCGCCTTGAGTTCGGGAGGACCTTGGTTCGATCCCCAGCTCCGGTCATCCTGATATCGGTTTTCAAGGGTTTTCCGAAATCATTCACGGCGAATGCTGAAATGGTTCCATGCACAGTTCAAGGCCAAGTAAAGCGAACAAATAAATACATTAACCGCTTATAGTCTGTCCCGCAAACTAGTACTTTTACCTGACATTTCTGTGGCATTGTTTTCTGTGGTCTGTTGTGAATAATCGTTTAGGATCCAAGATACGTTGTGCTCCCCGAACCAACGTGGAAAGGAAAAGTAATCGTATAACATATTTTCGGGCAACCTTATAAGGAACACTGTAGATAGTAATGTGATGCGTTTCTGGTGAACTATTTATAACTCCGTAGTATTGTAACTTCGACTCCAGCTAAAGAGGTAACGCTAAATGAATGATTATTCCTGACAAAATATCTGTTAAGGTGGCCGCCGAACGGCCACCTCGGCCGTTACAAGATTGTTCGAAAAATATTCACTGCGAGTGACATATGCTTAGGAACATCACCCAAAGAACATTATACGTCTGTATCTCCATTTCAGGTTCACCACTACCAATTAATAGGGGCCGGAAAATTTCTCGGATTGAATCCGCGAAATTTTCCGGCCTCTGCCAATTAAAAAATATTTCCTAGCTGCTGAAAATGGGTGTTTGTGCGGTTATTAATTAGGTATAAAATATTGACGCAGAAATTTAAATGTATAGGTGTTTAGCCTATAGAACACATTTATCATTACTATTACGTCATAAAATGATAGGATCACCACTGAATGTCTCACAGAGGTGAGTTGTCGGTGAGAAGACTGCACAGCAGTTTAATAACTTGCGTCTAGAGGCTGTGGTAGGCATACCGCACTTCTAAGCCTCGAACACGCAAAACACGTCCACTCAGGCGGTCGCCTTAAGGGGAAAAAAAGGGGAGGAATTCTTAGGATTGCTTTTTTTTTATGTTGAATTAAAATTCCTGCGAGTTTAAATAAACTTCTGTAGTGTTAACGAATGCACCATGCACTCTTAAGGGTGTCGAAAGGTAAGATTTCGAACTAACGACTCGAATACTCACGTCAATAAATCTGAACTACTCCTCATAATTCGATGAGGTATTTTTTCCGAGTAGATAGTTTATTAACGGACGTCTATTTATACACCACTATGCAGTAGTAGGCTATAATTTATTTTCGTGTAAAATTTAAGAACAGTTTTTAAAAAATAATATGAAACCACAAAATTCATAAAAAAGAAAAATTTAATTTTTATAAATTTTAACATGATAACACTTACGTTTAGATGTGAAATTAATTGTAATATCCATAAACCTCTGCGCGAAAGGTTTTCGGACTGTAAAACTATTCTCAAACAAAAAAGCGAGTATTTATGAAATTCTGTTAATACAGAAACTTGGATATTATGAAATAAAAAATTTATTAAAGTTAAAGTTTTTCATTTCTATGATTTTTGTGGTTTCAATTTATTTTTCGAAAAACGGCTTTTAATTTATTACTCGAAAAAAAAAAGCATACTACCGACTAGTGCTGTATAGACGTCCGCTAGTAAAATATTTACTCGACAAAAAAGTCTCATCTAATTATGATGAGTAGTTCAGATTTTATCGATGATTGGGTATTCAAGTCGTTCACTCGAATTATTGCCATTCCATACCCCTTAAGTTGAGAAGCATTTACGATTTCGCTTAAAATAGTGTTTCCTTCCTGGATTCAGGAAATTTGTGCTCGGAAGTTTACGAACTATTAATTTTAAATTACGTAATTAATAACATAAGCGTATCTGTAAATAAATTATATATTATAAATATAAGGCTTAGTGTACGCAGAGAAAGAAACGAAGTACTTTGAAATCTGCTGCGAGAACCTTTGCAATGATTTCTGATGAAAGGATAACATTTTCCCCAGAGTAAATTCGATCAACCGTTGGAAAGTTCGGCTTTGCTAGGCAAAGTGAATTGTTGGTCGTAAACAACTGAGGTCCGCACATTGGACAGCCCTGCTTCGGGTCGCGAAGATAAACAAGCAGCTAAAACAATCACCCCGAAAGTTTTAACCACACATCGGAAATCCCGTTACCGGAGTTGAAGCGCTTCGGCGTTCACAGCGCGTAAAGTTCGGGCAACGGTGCGGCGCTATACATTTTAAGCAAATTAATTTTTTCCCACCGCCAGGAATGCGAGAAGCACATACCTGGGAAGCGTTCTGCGGAAGAGAACTGTCTAGTAGAAGCTCTACTGTAGCAGAGTACCATAACTAGGGCATTTTTGTCAGTTACGAAAGCCCATCGTATCCGACACACCCCTTAAATGTAAACATTGATCTATTACAACGTAACCGTAAATATGGTTTGGCAATACTGCATTCCGTTAATCTTATGTAGTACTCTTAAGAATAATATTTCCTCATTGTACAAGGTAGTTTCCTATATTAATTTATTTTAGGTTTGCTTACGTGTAACAAATATTTAAGGCTTATCTTTGAAATTCAGAGCCAGTAGTAACATAAAACATTTCTTAGCAGAATTTTCGCCTGTTGATTGTATTTACTGATGTGAGGCTGAAATCAGTAAATAATCAGATCAAATCAGAAAATATATGTAACAAATATGATCTTAAAATAACTTATATTTCCTACTTAGTTAACTGTTTAAATCATTAACATAGCATTTACGTCATGCAAGGTGTCCGTAAAAAGGTTCCAATAATTACAGAGGGTGTAGTATGTACCAAAAGACATATCGGTCATATACACACAGGTCGTAAACGTAATATCTACCGAGTTATGCAGCGATAACTGCGACGCAATCCGACAACAATCAGGAGTGTTTCAAAGAATGCGTGAGTCCATGCGACGTAGGGTTGAGGGCTGCATTACAATGTACGGCGGTCACATCAAGCACCTGTTGTGACGAGTAGTTCAGGGACATGGGTTTTCATGGACAGTAGGTGTAGTGCACCATAACTTGGTAGATATTACGTTTAAGACCTATGTGCATGGGACCGATATGTCTTCTTTTGATGCTTACTACACCCTCTGTAATTATTGCAACCTTTCTGTGGGACATGCTGTATAGAAATTTAATTAAATACACGAGTTTAAAGGAAATTTCCTCTTATTAGTACATCAGTGCAGTTACCAAACAGAACGCCAATTTGTCTCCCTCTCCCACGTCCACCGCGACTGTGCTCTACGTACTGCGCATGCGCACGGATCAAAGTTGTGCAGTGGGCTTGCTGGCTGCTCAGATTTTATACTCTAGGACAATATTTTTTCCTTCTTAGTTCTCTCTACGTTCCCTTGTATACCCTCTCATCTCTCCTTCGTAGTGTCACGGACACGGTAGATAATAAAACAAAATCAAAGCGTGCTCCTACGTGATAGTTCCCACAAACTAAAGAGACAATAAAGTAAGACAAGATCGTTGCGTGACAAGAATCCAGCCACGAGCTGTGGCTTATGCCGAGTCACACGAGAGTATTTGTTTGTCTAGCAAGTTGGTTTTCGTATCTTTTCAACTGCAAACGAGTACACGTCTGATAATGTTCATAAGCCATAGTAATATACCGTACAGCAATTAAGTACACCATGCTTTATCTGACACTTATTTTCATTAATATTTCTGGTGTATGTACTGTAATGTGTATAGCAAGCAACTTTTTTATATTCTTGTGTTTGTTTTGATGGATTAATTTTGAGTGTTTGCATATGTGATACATTACAACGTATTCGTGGCTGTCAAGATAGAATAAGTAGAAATACGTAGTCTAATTACATTATAGAATACATAAGAAATAATTATCAAAGAAATGATTTTATGTTTAAAAAAAGGGTTAACGTTATTGAAAAATTTATTTCTGACACTTGACTGTCATTCGTCGTCCTGTTAACAACCAAGCTCACTGCTCTGTGGTTTAGCTCATAGTTCAGCCGTGTTCTAAAAAATTTAGCTATTCTTTATCCCAGTGTACCAATTGTACTAATATTACTAAAATACTGAATTAGTACTGTTTGGGGTGTCATACTATTTCGGAGCACTCTCTCAAATGTCCTAGCAAGAACAAAACTACGCGTTTCACAGCTGTACCTTTGGAAACTATATTTTCGAAATATACACAACAATTTTGTACGAAGTACAATTGTCATTGTGAGCGAAGACTCTTTGGTCAGCATTTAACAGCAAGGTTTTCAGCTCTGGTGAGCGGCCTCGAAATAATGGGTTGGGAAACAGGATATGCCCGAGAAAACTCGCCGACAAATTGCATCAGCTGATACTATTCCCACTTGCGAAAATCCGCGACGTCTTCGTCGGGAATCGAACTGGAATCACCTTGGTGAGAGGTAAGTAAAGTTGTTTGAGATTGTGGTACTCTACATTGTGGTACTCTACATTGTGGTACATTGACTTAACTTACAAAGTACAGTTTGAGCTACGTAATCGAACAGATAAACGGTTTTGGCAGAGAAACGGGCAAACCAGTTAAGCAAAGACCACTCTGTTTTATTTCTTTAATTATTCTAAATGATGATTTGGATTGCGCTTACTGTTTTATTACCTTAATTATTCTGGTTGTGGTTTGGATTGCGTTTTACTGGTCAGAATACACTGTTGTCTATTTCGAATATTTTACTCTGTATATTAATAATCATCTGTAATCAACAGAGACTAGAATCGTACATTGAAACCTTCCTAATATTACCGAAATTGGCTTTACTGGCATCCTCTGTGTGCCGGAAAAGGGCATTATATCGTGTATAGTAGTTAATTTATTGTATGTACCGGAATATGAAAGAACTTTTGTAGCACCTTGATGCACACTTATATATTGCATTTTCACATTTATTACGGGATTTTCCTTCCTCAGGTATGATAAATATTTTGTCAGAGCTGCATCTATATATAACGTTTTAAACATTTCGGAAATTTAAGATGAGAACTAAAAATTTGTTCTACTGAAGTAAAAAAAAAACGCACACAAAACTAAATGAGAAAAACCACGTAGTATTTACTGTAATGTTCAACAGGGAACTCTATGTTGTTATGGCATCAAAGTTTAAAACCACAGTCTGAAAATTACAAACCTTCGATATACGAATACCACCAGTTCCTATTGGATTTCGTACAAAATAATAATAATAAAAAAAAAACAAATATATTGGCCGGTGTCAATTTAGATTCAAATCAGCAAAGGTCAGCTCACGCGCGCAGCGCACAGTGCAATCACTGTCTCTTTATTAGAAGTTCACTGTTCGAAAGAACGCTGCTGAAATTGTAATTTCTTGTTGGTAGTTACTGGAAGCAATATCAGGTCCATCGCACGTCACAGAATAAAGGCAGCAGTATATATCATATTTACCTCCACGTGTTTGATGATTTTTCAAGTCACGTGACCGATTGCTACACTCTGAAAGAAAAATCTTGTTCGTATTCAGACAGCCGAATCATTTTGTAGTAGACACAAAATAATTTTTTAGTATGCCCAATATTTTAGTGGCGACAACAATTTTTTTTGTGGTAAGGACGGAAAATATTTATTTAGCTGTCAAATTACTAGCCGATTATTTGTAGCTGTCACAAAAATACTTGTTTAGTGAATTATTTTTTAATTGAGGAAGAATGAATAAATACTAATTTAAAACATTTGTCTGGCGGCCACTTTAAAAAAGAGCAAGGAAATTATTATTTACACTTTCCCGAGTGGTGTTACGGTGATAAATAGGTCACACCTTTTTCTGATCTCTGTGACCCGTTGACAGTATTTCCGGCATGGCTATGTGAAAACCTTGGCAGACGTTGTCGGGGATCGTTGGGACTTCTTAGGACTCTCCTGCTTACAATACCATTGTATTACTTCGTTGTCCCTTCCTCAGATGGCGAAATTAACCATCGCTTAGCAGCTGTTTATCCCCATACATTATGTTTGAACTTGTGTGAGAGCAGGAACACCGATGTTACGAAACTGTTAGGAATATTCAATGTTACAAGTTGTGTCGAGGAAATAGCCGCTCACATTCAATCTAGTACGTCTGTGATTATACATATTTTTGATTATCACTTCTAACTGCGCTAAGATCTTGTTCACGTCGGTATAAAACAGCGCAATATGTATTAAACGTACACATTTGTTACTTGGTAGCAGTATTTCATGAATGCGTTGGTTATATGTAAAAATATGAATTGCCGTTGGTAAAAACGTTTTTTGCGAGATATTTGAAAATAGTATTGATTCTGGGACGTGGAAAATGCACTAGTTTCAATAGTATTTAAGGATGTTGGACCCGTAAAAATTCAAAATGTTATATTTGTGCCTAACACTGTTCAACTTTTTAAACATCAGATAATATGTAATTTCCCCGAAAAAAAATTAGGGCCCATAGTTTTAGCATAATCACCTATCAATGTCACAAAATGGCAGTTGCGGTGTAGTCAAAATAATAAAAAATAATTAATTTGCAGAAACAAGATAATTCATATCGATACTTAATGATGTGAACTACTTCAAGACACTTTTGTAAACACAAAGCGATGTATTTTTGAATTATTTAAAATTTGATGAAAATGAGTAAATTTTTGCACTCTCGGCTACTACTGTAATATATTCAAAACTAACTTTTGTCAAACATGTCATGAAATGCATTGATACACTGACTTTCAGTTCCCGTAATTTTGAATTCATTAGTTAGTTACTTTTTTTGATTTTGGCTGCACCGTAATGGCCATTTCGTGACTTTGCTGAGTGATTTACAAAAATTATGGGGCCTAATTTTTTTTTATTTGGGGAAATGACGTGTTATCTGATGTGCAAAAGTTGAACGGTGTTTGGCACAAATATAAAAAAAATGAAATTTTACGGGTCCAACGCATTTAAAACTTGAGGCTAGATTTTGTTAAATATTTGAGATCACATAACATAGAATAACTTCGATGTGCCTTGAGGGGCCCGCCTCGTTTCCATAAAATCACACTGCGGCGTGTTTGAAGAAACAGTTTTACACCGAAACTAATACACGTGTGTTCACGCCGTTTCTATACGAAAAGAACACACACTTCAGACGACTGCCCTTAAGTACTTTCAAGACAACACATGTATTATAAATCCCCTTTTAGGGCACGACAAAAAGGGTTAAAATGGAGTTTTCAGGCTGCTACAGCCGAAAATATACTAGCCGAATATATGTGAAACCACTTAAGGGTAGTGCACTGGACTTTAGTAAAGTGGTTACGCAAATGAAACAATAGGGTTACCACTTAAAGTCCCATAGGAAATTTGTTTTTTCGCGAAGACTGCACGCCTTAAGCGTAGAGGCGACACACCGTTGTATGGCCCATACAACGTTGCCCTTAGCACCATACCTCACTCACACAAACACATGTGTCACGAGGCGGGTCCCTTAAGAATATTATTGAAAAATTTATTTAGACGATATAACTTCTCACGTCCTATTTTCCTCCCACATAACTGGCGAAAATAAGTTTTTTTCGCTGTATTTTTTTTTCAGGTATAATAATCTTGGTTCAGAATATTTTAAACTGTAAAGGCGGGTACGTCACACCTTCATGTCAAACATGACGTCATAAAATAAAAAGTTCACCTCAGAATATCTCATAGAGGCGAGTTGTCGGCGAGACGACTGTGCGCCAGTTCATTGGCTTGCACCTAGAGGCTAGGGCATAGGCGCAACTGGAATGGACATTTGGGGAGGACACAATTCTGTTAATACTCTACTCAAGCTACTCCTACATGTAATCAGTAAAGTAGTCAGAATGTATGGATTTCAGACAGGAAAGATGGCTATCCTGCGAATATTATAAAGGATCACCCACCACATCTTCAAGCGGGGGGTCCGGGGGTCCTCCCCATGGAAAATTTCCGATTTCAAGGTTCAAAATAATGCTATTTTAGCAGTTTTCATTGCTAAACATTGAATATTCTACTGGTAACAGTATCACTGATTACTCAATATTAAATTAATTGTAACTTTTAAGACCTTGGGGGTTATTTATTTAGGGGGGCGTTCCTAGTGCCCCCCATAGTTGCGCCTATGGGCTAGGGTGAGGCGTTATGGTCGTGCTGTGTCGCCCTTATCTCTCCGCACTTCTTGGACTAGAACGTGCAAAACACATCTAACCAGGCAGCCACTTTAACAGTTGTCGCTTGAATTGTGTCTCATTTCTAAGGACATTGAATTATTTGACTATGTCGTAAGTATTACAAATGGGAGAAAAAAACAATGATATTCGATTCTTCACGAAACTCTTTAAAACTAAAACCGTCATACGAATAGCAAGTTACATAGCAGAGCTTTGAATATGTAAACGGAAACGCAAATAAGTTGCGGCAACCTATGCTGCAGCTGTTCACATTCATATAATGATATATAAAGTTTCGTGTTTGCTGTTTTCGGTTTGCTTTATTTTGGGCGTGTATTTTATACGAGAAACTAAACCAATACAAAGAAATGAATTCATCTACACAACAAACGTACGTACAGACAGGGATACGCGTGGTCCTAATTCTTACGTAGAAAATATGGTATGTAGTACGAAAACTGACTTTTTCCTATTGAAGGGAAACAGTTTATTTCGGACTGTAATACAACTATGGGTCTGAATAACTGGTGCAGTGTCATAAAATATGCAAGAAAAGGAGCGGAATTATCGTAAACCATAAATGAAGGTGCCAAAATGTTTCTTATTTGCAGCTAGCTACTTAGAGTAAAAAGCAGATTTACAGCAAATAAAACTGTTGAACTTGGTTGCATACCAGCAACACATTATACGGCGATGGAGCACCAAAGCAGTGAATTTTCACAATTTTGGACATAACT
>PNEQ01074676.1:72500-78265 GCA_003012365.1 Medauroidea extradentata
GCACGTGAGGCATTCAAACATAGTGGGGCAAAAATATTATCACGAAAACTTCCGTCCCTAAATATAAGGAATTTTCAAATAACTTCCTAATTCATCAAGTCAAAATTTCTCACAACTGAATAATTAATAATTAGAGGCTTGCAAAATTCGCGTTATTATTTATTGGCGAGTGAGTGAGAGATTTTTGTCAATGCTTAACAACAGCGAGGTCTTCAGCGCTGGTGAGGGGGACATGAGGTGGTATGGAGCAGCGCCGGAATGAAGGGGCGGGGGAAACGGGAGATCCCCGAGAAAACCTGCTGACCAACGGTATCGTCCTGCACGATTCCCACATGCGAAAATCTGGGGACCTGCCTTCCAGCAATCGAATCCGGATCGTCTTGGTGGGAGGCGAATAGTCTGACTACTCGGCAACCGCGGCCCCTTATTTATTAGTATGTTTGACATCAGTGCCCTGTATAGACCCGAGTACAATTTGTGAGATCGTTGGGCACGAGCCTTTATGTGATGACGTTTGTAATCCCTTTAAGAGATGTTCGTCACTCTACCGTTGCTTTGTTAACTATTGGCAGAGATGATGATATATCGTGAAAATGTTTTGTGCCAACATGCCCTTGAAAACGCTGTAGTTTATTGTGACATGTATGATTAGAGCGCTGGAAAATTCGCGTTTTCTTTTAGGCGCAAGCTAGAATTCCAGCAACTATAGGCCTGTACCACGTTCATAATTGGCCGTTGACTTACTCGACACTTCCTGGAAGTAGTTGAGCCAACAATGAAACTGTAACTGAACACAGGCTCATTTCACTGTGTCAGCGAGCAGCTGCTATCACATTCAGTACACAAATATTCTTGGAGGCTAGCATATAGGTCAGTGATCCCGCAATTTTTTCCGGTCTCTATCAATTACCAACGAGGCCGTTCTCGATATTCTCATATGGGAAACGTGTCTGACGCCGCTGATCGAACGTTCCACGTATACTAACATCGAGAGAGACGAGACACATTTATGTTAGTGTGTGATAGTATGCTACAAATTCCAGTTCAAATGGGTAGGTTTGTAAAAGTCGACATGGACAAACTACAAAACAACAATCCTAGATAATTATATTTACCAACTTAATGAGCAAATCTTTTTCCAGACATTTGTTGTGTGTGATCTTCTGCACTGCAATTAAATGTGCGATATTTCGGGGACAGCAATATCTATTCAGAAGTACGTTACACGAGAAGAAATCTTTACTCAGAAATATGGCGAAAACTGTAGCCTAGGAATAGTGTTTATTTTTTTTCTACAAATTGGCAGCGAGACACCTGAAAATTTAAACTGATGCTTTTAGAGATGAGTTACGTTCCATACCGTCTAAGTGACCACCTAGCTAGACATAGAAATGTTGAAAATGGTTTGTACTATGAAGCTAAAATTTTTCAAAACATAAGTTTATATAATTTTGGCTAACTATTGACTAAATTACATTTTCTTAAATCCAATAAATAGCCGAAATTATTTAAACTTACGTTTTGAAAAAAATTGGCTACACAGTAGAAACTATTTCCCACATTTGTATGTAGTCTAACGGTTTTAAGGTAACTGCTCTCTTTCAGGTGACTTACCTTAAATGTAAATGCGTGCTGCACGTGGGAGTGTTGTTTAAAGTAGCTATGTGAAATATGCAAGTTTACGAAGTGCAGAAGTTCCTGTTAGCATGGTTTGAAATATATCTTGCTAAAATCTTGAATCAGGATTCAGGAAAAAAATGAAGAAAAATTCAGAAATATGGGTTCACAGTTCATGGCATATAGTCGCGTAGCCAGGATTTATATACAAAAGGGGGAGGGATGTTAACCCGAAAATAATTTAATGAACATCGACCACCCTTATAAGTGGGAGTCCGGGGGTCCTTTTCCCGGGAAAATTTTAATTTCAAGGTGCAAGATAGTGCTGCTTTAGCAGATCTTCGTAATGAAACATTGCATATTAAAGTACTAGAAATATTTTTAATCTTTTAATATGATTTGTTTTCAATTCTTTTGTGAATTAGGGGAGGGGGTGTTAGAACCACCACATATATTCCCCCATATTAAGCTCCTGATGGCGAACACACATCTGATCCTGATTATGTAGTTGCCTGGTTCCGTGTGTGACGACCTACCGACGGAGCTGGAGTGCAGCGTAGCACGTGGTCGGAGGCTAGGCGCGGCGCGGCGCCCACTACGCCTGCTACGTGCTCGGATGTCGTCCGTCGAGGATTGGAGGGGACCGAGGGCCCCCCTACTGCCCCCCTCTTCCAACACTTGGTCGTCACTTTCTCCCGGCCACGGAAGCAGTGCTCGGCGCGACGGCCACCAGACCTCCGCGGACAGCCCACCGGATCTGCGGCCGCTGTAGCTTTGACGCGCCAGAAGACGTCTTCGGCCGTGCGCCCAGAAGGAGTTCGACTGGTCTCGAGCCCTCGCTGGTGAGTTGCGCCACCTGGCCGGCCCGAGTTTATCGGCTTTCGTGAGATAGCAAAACCCAGACGAGAGCCAATACCATAAAATTGCTCTTGTAACTTTGTTACAAATCCGTTTTACTATGTATTGTAATGTTTTGAGGCAAACTGTAGTAAGGTTTGAGCTAATTTAGGAATACAAATAAAATGCCGTTCATTAACTAATTAGCTACCATCATGATGTATTTTCTCTCGACAGAATCAGAATACGTAGTTAAAAAATAATTATAACAATGTTATAGAGCCATTTCACGACACAGGGTCCGTTTAAGTTCAAAAACTAGTTACCGTCAGAAACGTAGACTCTCGGGGTCAAGTCCTTCAGAGGGTGTCGAACCGCTGCAAGAATTTTCAAATACTCGTCCACTCACGCGTGTAAGTTAGACTGATATTGTGCGGAGCCAACGGGAATCTGGAACCCTTTTGTTAATTGACAGGTCTGCATTTAATATAGGAAAGTGTCGTGTTTTTAAAATAATGGGAAAAGGAAGGGGGTTTATCGGTTCAAATACATTGTTAAGTCTAAGCAAATGAATATAGTTCATACACGGCATATAGTTATTCTTTCTAATAATATCGGCTTCGGAAGAAAATTATAGGTAATTTTAATATTATTTTGAATAAATAAATATATATGTGTGTATGCATGCATGCATGTGTATAGGCCTATATGTATATGGGTGTATACTCATTATTAAAATTTGCATATTAACAAGAAAACCAACAAAATTTTCAATACGGGTAACCCTAATTGCATCTTGCCACAACGGCATTCCAAAATCTGATTGATTACTAAAGGCCTTAAAAATTACGCGTTTTCTTTTACGCGAAATCTAGAGTTCCAGCAACGATAAGTCTGTATCACGTCATAATTGGCCGTTAACTTACTCAACACTTACTGGAAGTAGCTAAGCCAATAGTACAATTGTAGCTGACTACAGGCCTATTTCACTGTGTCAGCCAGCAGCTAATAAACATTTGCTGTCTGCATGATTTCACAAATATTCTTGTAAGTTAACCTACAGGTCCGTGAACCTACGAATTTTTCCGATCTCTACTGATTACTTTGAACAAACGTTTTACCCCTATTTGTTTTCGCATTGCCTTCCAAAACAGCTAGAAATGATGCCCTTCACCGCCTTCTTAAGGTGGCCGTCTACCTAACCCGCCGAGCGGGGTGCAGAGCTTCGGCCGACACAAGTTATTATAAACTACTCAACGTACGTACGTGATGTCTGCTTAGGAATAACATTCGAAATTCATTACACACGCGTATACATTTTTCAGGCCCTCCACCAATCTTTAAAGCTTATTATATTGCGCCCGAAAATGTATGGTTTTGCTCAGTGGCGTATCGTGGTAGAGTTCCAGGGCATGCGGTGCTAAGCAGTGACTATACACAAATATGCTGTGGACTCACTAGACTGGTAGAGTTTCGAGCCTGTAGCGTACAAGAAGCAAGGAACGTATTGTCCAGTAATACACCTCGGTCTACACAACACAAGTTTATTGGATAAGTCAGGTAGGCACATTCAGTCCACGTGATCAAAGCGCATAGTCGGATCTTATATTGCATGCCTTAGGATACGACCACGATACATCGCTGTCTTTTTTAGACATGATGATCTTGTTTCAGAATATAAAAAAAACGCGTACGTTCTCCTTTCTCTAGAATATTACGCAATATAATTGTAGGGTTATCACTGAATACTTCACAGAGGTAAGTTATCGGTGAGAATATGACACTAGTTCATTTTCTTGCATAGGCTACGACAAGGCGTGATGTGTGTGTTGCATCGCTTGTAGCTCTCCGCACTTCTTGGACTAGAGCGCGCAAAGAACGTCCACCTATGCGGTCACCTTAAGAGGAGTCCTTCGCGGTGCCGAATTTCCACCTTTGACGCTTGGGCAGCGTAGCGATAAGAGCCAGTGTCTCACGCTTGACGAGAAGCATATCGCCTCTATTCGCAGCCCGCCAAACTGACGTGCAAGATTTCCGTTGTAGCTTGTAGTCTTTTTACTATGGGACTTTAAGCGGTGGTCCCAATATTTTATTTTTGGATAGTATGAAGTAAAGACCAACACACGCCTCTCGTTTTGCACTTTACGAATTCAGGTAATATTTTCAGAGTTTCAACAGTCCAAAAACTCCGTTTTTTTAGTCATTTTAAGAAGCCCGGATATCATGTTTCTAACAAGCGCTGCATTTTTGAGAAAATAGACGCATAGTTTCAAGTGTGTGTTCTTTTCGTAGGTAAACATAATAGGAATAAAAAAAATAAAATAGTAAAAAATGATACGCGTGATACGCTGCAACGCCGTCCGTGCCCTAGTCTGCACCGAAATATTTTTAATGTTATAATTTTACCAAACTTTGGCCAACTCCGACACATTACATTAATATTAATTTCCTACAGATAAAATATTTTTACGTTGGATAGTTTTCCTATAAGTGCACGTCAAAGTGGCGATTTGTCTATCTCTACTTACCCAAAGTAAAAACTATTCAAACGGGACTAATGGAATAATTTAGAGTCAAAGTAAATATATTAAGCTACAGAACGTTAACTTAGTAATTTCACGAAAAAACTGTTTGTTTAAAAAAATTATTTAAAGTACCTAAAATTTTGTGTCTCTTAGAGCGCTTGTATTAAAAAAAAAAAATAATGTTTACGAAAATAGTCAAATCGCTGCTTCGACATGCGCCTGTACGTAAACTATGGAACAGAAATATTTTATTTGTGGGAAATAACTGTTAATGTAATGTGTAAGAGTTGGACAATTATTACGTACAAATATAAAATTACGAATTTTTCGGCGCAGCACGCCGTTAAGAGGCCTGCGTACCGGGCTGATACACCTCACGAGAACCGCATCGTCTCCACATCCATGCAGCGTTTTCACAGTTTTTTTAAGTATAGGACTTAAGAGGCCGTGTCACCGTTTCTGTTAAAATTTTACAATTTATTATAATAAATTGTGTGACGAACTATCGGCAAAATCTCTGAACAGAAAAATAAAATTTTACGATTAAGTGCGTATTATTTGACCCCACAGACCTGACGTGAGCAAGGATATTGTTACGGTGTCGCAATCCCGCGGCGTCGGTGGCGTCGCGGAAGAGTAGGAAGACGATTGCACAACCCCGCAGCGTCAGTGGCGTCGCAGGACGGCAGTAAGTGGGTGCTGGGTAATCAACAAGTCACCAAAAAGTGGCGGATTGCGGCAACAGTGGTATCCCAGGAATCCGATGACTCGAGGAGTTAAGTGGGT
>PNEQ01074684.1:9604-34130 GCA_003012365.1 Medauroidea extradentata
TTGTCAACAAAATAATATTGTTAGTTATAAGTGGAGTGCTTTGTACCAACAATATTTTTTTCGATGGACTAAATGATTTTGTTGGCGAAACTAAATACATTTGGTTGACTTGTGGATGATGGCAGGCTGGCGTGCGTAAGCGATAAGATGGCGAACACTGTATACCTCAACATTCAAAATATAAGTTTGTGCCACAAATCGGACGTCTAAACTGTTAATCAGCATAATTCTAGTATCTTAAAGTTAGCTATAACAATTTGAAAGTAGTTAATTCTATTGATCACAAAAGAAAATGCTATAAACTTGGAAAAACACTGCAGCTCCACGACTCATTGTTTGTGCTGCGGCCCTGCGGTGCACGACGTAACTATTCCTATACAAATAATACTCTCCCTCTTATGGAAGCACTCGTAGCTCAGTTGGTTAGGTCATGCATTGCAGGTGATAAGTGAAGGGATAATGGATCAAATCCCGGCGCGGGCACACTTTTTTTTTTTTTTTTAGCTTTTCAAATTTGAGAAATTTTCCAAGTTTATAAAATACAATCTTTTTAGTTCTTAAAATATTTTATACGCATTTAATATGGCCAACGAAATATTTTTATGACCAACTAAATATTTGGTACTGCTAACAAAATTCAGCTATTTGCCTCAAACAAATCGAGGGAACAAAATAATTTGGTACAAGCAAACAAATATTTCGTTGCCCCTCTGTAAACAAATGATTTGGTTGATTCAAACAAATTTTGTTTGCATCAACAAAATTTTTTTCTCAGTGTAGAGACAGAAAAAAATCGCTGGTTCATTGACCCGTAGGCTAGCCTGCAAGAATATATGTACTCAAGCAGATCTGTTCGTCAGTTCATTGGCTTTTTGCTGACACAGTGATACCTAGGGCCCGGTAGTTTTCGCGAAAAGATTTTTGCATCACTTTGTTTCAGTGCCTAACGTGCACACCTGCATCTTTGCTTTGAGGTCATTGATTGGATGCCTTAACACCCAGCGTGTGGAGGTTAAACCCGCAAATCACAGACGTGATATGTCGCAGTTATCCGTATACTGATTGGCACAGTCAAATGAATTACAACTCTGCACAAAAACACTCTGTCAATAGCCATGAAGTTGAGCTGCAGGTTTGCACGTAAGGCAATGAAACAAAGTGGGGCAGAAATATTTTCGCGAAAACTACCGGGTCCTAGTGATACCACATGACTAGGCCTACATTTCGTTGCTTCTTGCCTTCCAGTGTGCGTCAAATGAGTCAGGGCCAATTGCAAAAGTGATCCGAATGTATATTTGTTTGAATTATTGCTTGTGCTCAAAAGAAAACGCGAATTTTTCAGGTCTCTAGTCATAACTTTTATTTTGGGTAAATTTACGGAACTTTAACCTAACTGCGGAACAGAATATTTGATATAATTTTCAGACGATATAAATCTGTTTGCCGTTACTGTTTTGCACGTATAATTTTTGTTAGAAAATTCTTATTACTATTTTAGGTCAAAAGCGTACTTTTTTTTTAAATTAAAAGCTATTAATCATTACAGGTTTGTTAGTTTACTTGATATCAATTGAATATTTTTACGTCCACCTTTACTGCACTGTTAGAAAAGTTTTCTGTGAAATTACGGAAAAGTACAGGCAAAAAATTATTCAGAAATCTTCGTAAAATATCGGGCACTCAGTTTTGCTTGATACGGAATCCTCCGTAAAATCACGACGAATCTGTTTTCTTAAAAAAAAAAAAAAAAAAAAAAAAAAAAAAAAAAAAAAAAAAAAAAAAAAAAAAAAAAAAAAAAAAAAAAAAAAAAAAAAAAAAAAAAAAAAAAAAAAAAAAAAAAAAAAAAAAAAAAAAAAAAAAAAAAAAAAAAAAACTTCTGTAATTTACTGGCATTCCATTTTCTAGAAATACGAAATACTCTTATTTGTTTTGTTTTCTCGAGACCTTGGCATACCATCAGTACCCTAAGTTTTCCGAATTTGCTGGATTCGAACACATTTACTTGAGATTATCAGGCAGACACGCTAACCAATGTACCGCAGTGACAAGATGGTGAGCGAGCTCCTTGCAGTGGTAAGAGACAACATTTATAAGAGACAAATATTATTTGAGGCGTCCTGATGTTACAGAATTTCATCAGTACCATAATGAGAAAATTATTTTACTGCATAGAAATAACTTCAAAAGTACATACCCGCTGGCGCGAAATGCAGAGAAGAGGTGCGATTTTTTTTTTCAGTTGTGATAATTTCCGTGTTGTGACATGTGTGGCCGCCCACTGCAGGATAGGTGAAGCGAGGAGAATGAAAGATGATTGTGGCTTCCTCGGAACACTTCAGTCACAGAGCTGTTAGGCCCTTTGCCCGTGCGCGAAACGAATCCTTGGCTGTTTTGTTAGTCGCTTTGCATCTCTTCTCTTCTTTTCGCACAAATGTGCATGCACATCAACTCTAGGTGTCATAGTAATCATTAATACCACCATTTTTTTTTAAAGAAACACAATAAAATATTCTTTACAATTGTACAAACATACTTCCATTACTTGCGGTCAAACATCCGTAAATTGGCATTACGTACAAACTTCCGTAAACAAAAAATTATGGAAGTCGCTTCCGTATAAGTACAGCACTTTTCTGTAAATATTTCCGTGAATTTTCGGAAATTTTTAACAGTGTGTTTAGGTACATTTTTCACTGTAACCTTTAGTACAAAATATATGTTTACTTACGTATGTTCTAACGACGTAATTTACTTAGCTTAATATTTCATTTGACACCACGTTTCCCTCATTCCACAGACAGGAAATTTTTTTGCGATGTGAAATTGTAGCAATGCCTTTTTAATAGCATATTTTACTTAACATGACAACAAGGGTAAGTGTGTTCTATACATGATGTTTTTTTTTTTTTTGGCTGAATATTTACGTTAAGAAAATTTAATTAAGTCGATAACTAGCCAAAGTTATGTAAACTTATGTTTTGAAAAAAAAATTAGGCTGTATAGTACAAACAATTTTCAATGTTTCTATGTAACGGTTTTGCGATATCTGTTCCCTTTCAGGATTAAAACATTATACTCGCGAGATTTGCATAAATACGAGCCCGTGGCCTTCAGGTAGTAGTGAAGGAAGTCACGTGTCATTTACACGATAGCATTCCATACGAAGATAATTATGGGCATGTTCCCGTGTTATCGTGGCTGGGTTATCGTACATCGACGTCCTGATACAGTCGTACACGAAAAGAAATACCACCACCACGACACCAGCCATGTTTTGTCGGTTATAAATTGCCGCACGGCGTCATTTGCGAACCATTAGTCCGTACGCAAGTCTTATATGAACGTAATGGGCAGGTTATATAGTGCCAACACCTGCTCTTGCAAACAAAAAATGATAATATAAAAAAATTCTCGAGTAATTTATGTGTGCAATGAAGATACCTACCTTCATAAGTCGCGTTCTCTTTGTGGTGTCCTTGAACGTAACGTACAGCTCGTGAGTAATTACTGGCGTCTGGAACGATCGCTCGGAATCGTGCGACGTTAATTACGCCGTAGCGTACCGCATCCGATATTACTGCATCGAAGACTTCAATACAACGGCTGATATTAAACGTATATAGCTTAGTCGTAAATAATGATACAGCTTATTAGGTACTTCAAACGTAATGGTGCAGGCGCGAATTATTTTCAACAAACTGCACTGATTACTTTAGGACTGTACTGTACTATTTATGCAGAGGTTTATTAAAACAATTGTTATCGTGCAAATTCTTTATTTTGATCTATATAATGATAAAATACATACTTAAATTACTTGTAGTCACATGATGTTAATACATATTTCACCTTATCAGAGAATTATCTGTAAATAATCCGCATAACTGCCTACGTAGCAACATTTATTTCTTCGAGGTCGAGATAGGTCTACAGTTTTATTACTTGTTCATCTCATTCCAGTTCTATTCTTATAATTATCATCATAATAATAATTATTGTTATTATTACTGTGTTTAATCTGTTGAGTTCATGCTAAGAATCTTATTAACACATTAATTTTATTTTACTTGTAACAATAATACATTGATAATTTTTGAAAATAATTGTATTAGATATTTCCGGCAATAAAACGTGCTGAAAAAAAAAACAATCAACGCAGAAATTACGCACATAGCCTACAAGTTTACAAAATTCTGACTTTGATAAGTTCAGAATGTACTTATTAAAGTTTGTTTTTCTAAATTATGATTACTGCTAAAAATAAACAAAACACAAATAACGTACAGATTAACTTTAAAGAGTTGTGCTTTATACGTGGGAACGATGATTTGTCTAATGTCTAGGAGCAGAGACACTTTGCGAAAATGTTTCAGGACAAAATGTATGTTTCACAAAACTCTGAAGTCATAAGCATTCTTTGGTTTGTTGAACAGTGTTTTTGGCACGTGTCAACTTTCTGAAAACCAACGACGAGGAAAACTTGATTGTTTTTCCGGGTTTCAATATACGTTAAACTTATGAAAAGATTACTGGATTTCGCTTGTACGTACGGCTGTTACCCTATTTGACTCAGCCAATAAGAACATCGCAATTGCAATGTTTGATGCCTGTTATTGGTCTGCTGACAGCTACGTTGTGTCAGACGTATATCACCCAATCATACATGTCACAAGGAACTACAGTGTTTTCAAGACTACGTTGGCACAATAAGTTTTCGCGGTATATCATCATTAGAGGCCCGGATATTTCGCGGGTTCAACGCCCAGCAGGCTAGACTCCACAGTCCTGTGTGCACTGTCCTCAGCTATATTTGTTCATTGGCTGCTGCTCCAGTGAGTGAGCATTTGAACATTTGACGATGTAGCGCAGGAGTCCGTGAGCGTTTTTACGCATGTCCGCCATTTGTTCGGAGTCCGCAAGGTCACGTTTAATAAACAATGACCCAATCGAAATAGTTTCCAACATGTACATGACTTAGAAATCCAACCTCTCCTCAGTTGAATCCGCGAAATTTCCGGGGCTCTAATCATCATCTGTAATAATTATGGGTTATTCAAGGTAAAGTAAGCACTTTTAATCCTGTGGTTATTTTATTCATTTTTGTCGCTTGCTAATGTAAACATAGTTGTATAAGTACCATTACACAATGTGTGTGTATGTATGTGTATATATATGTGTGTGTGTTTATATATATATATATATATATATATATATATATATATATATATATATATATATATATATATATATATTTATGTGTGTGTGTATTGCACCATGAATAGTTCAAGTCAGAAGAAATGATAATGAAGCATTTCTATTGTAGTTCCTGAGAAGCGCTATTCAGAAGTAGTTACTTGACCGCAAACAGCATATACCTGATTTGAAGGTCGCCGTCAACTTGCGCGTCAGAAACTCTGAAATGACGGAACTATAAGGGCGACCTTGAAGCGCGCTTCAAATTTCGAATCGCCATCGAGCTAAGCTTAACTAGCGTGCGAGGTTCCTACCGAACAATTTTTACTATGGGGCTTTAAGGGGGAGTGTTAGAAATTATATTGTATTTTCGGTTTTTGAGACATAGCATTTGTTCTAATTGAATTATAAAAAATTTCTCTTCGACAAAAGCATAGGCTACATTTTTGTAAACTGATTTACACAAATAATAATAGAATCTTTCATTAATTTGTCATGCAGAACCATTGCAAGAGAATTCTAAAACGGTAACCTATCTTGCAATGATTCTTCATGACAAAGTAATGAAAGAGTCCATTATTTTTTATGTCAAGGAGTTTACAAAATAATATATGCTAAGCTTCGGCGAAGAGTAAATTTTGATAGTACAGTTTGAATAAATGTTATGTCTCAAAAACTGAAAATACAATAAAAATTCTGTAACACTTCCCCATAAACGGTGACTATATAATTTTATTGGTAGAAAGTTAGTAGCAAAATTCAGTACACGTTTCTAACGGCTTATGAGCACGGTGTCTTAAACAATGGTATTCCATACATGTTCGGAGTATGTTTTCTTTTCATATACGTTTCCGTCATAAAAGTACATGTGGAATAGTTCTGTAGAAAAACGTTTTACGAACTCACTGCAAAGCATTTAAAGCGTGGTAGGCAACGCCTTTAAGGCCTTGTTACGGAGTTTTGCAGTGATTTCGAAAATATTTTTTTATTGCTACCTAATACTCATATCAAAATTTGGCTGCACGGTTTTGACACTTATATGTTATAATTTGTAGCTGAATTTTTTTTGTAGAATTATACTGAACTGTTTTTTAGATTTCATTACCCAAAGTACCACGTTTTTCGTCGTGAAAATAAGCAAAACTGAAGGAAATTATTTTTTTTGCTGGCGAATGGTACATCATTTTTAAAAAACGCGTCCACAGTATTGTGCATCGTGTGATTGCACATTGACTCAAATTTTTTCAAAACTTTTGGTTAAAAAATATTTGAGTTATTGGCACCAGTCTGAAAAAAAAAAACTCGGGAACAAGCCCTTAAGAGCTATTAGTGGACTGGACGCGTGAGACGTGCTGTAGGTCGTACGGAAAGTATTTTTACTTGTGCAACTCTTAAAATTGTTTCAAATGCGTTTATCTACTAAAAGAAGACACACTTCAAGCTGTGTTTCTATGATTTAAAAAATGCCGTCCGATAGTTAAAAACATTATTTCCAAGCTCCTAAAAAGTGCTAAGAATGACTTTTTCACGTTGCTGTAGCTGAGAAAAATATCAACCATAATTGGGAAACCAAGGCATAGAAACTTTCATTGGCCTTTACCTCATACTTCCCATAGATAAAATAACCGTATCATAGCTTGAAGTCCCGTTGAAAACACATTCTACGAAAACCCTGCACCCTGGTTTAGTCCTTCGCGCCTAGAGGCGATGAGATGTTTGACGGACGTGTTATATTCGACTTATCGCCTTCCCCGTTTCTGTCCACTAACGCTTAAGCGTTGACCAAAATATCTTCGTTCACTCATATATCTCGGTGTGGTAAATGTACAGAAAAGTTTGTACTGTGTACGTACGCAGAGTATGGGAAGTTTGGGTGGAACGTCTTTGAGACAAACGCGTAGAAAGAGAGGACAGCCTGGTTTCTAGGGCTGGAATCGTGCGGCCATATGGTCTCCGTTAAGTTGCCATTGACCTGCACTTGACTCCCTGTCAGTAATGAATATTTAACGCAAGAATGGCAGGATTCCAAGTGGCCACACGGAGCGCAGAGAATGCGGCCGGACGGAGGCGGATGGGGATAACAGCTGTTATTTTGTGTTACTTGAACGCAATCTTTAACATGGACCCGCATTTTACACTGTAAAAATTATTTGTGAATTTGCTACATACATTTATAGGAGTTTTAAGAAAGAAGGTGTAGTAAAATTTTGTCCTACATAATAGTGGTTGCGTCCTATACAAATTGTTATTCTTGACAAGTATAGTCTACTGATTTTAGCTGACTTTCAAATTAGAAATATTGATTATTTGCTCTGTTTACAAGCTGAAGTGTGGCAGGTATAACAGAATGTGTATAGGTGAAAAGATTTCCACACTATTTCGGAATTTTTCTTTTTACTGCGTAGGGTACTTGACTACCTGATATTATGTTGCCGCAGCCTTTGGGAAAAGTACTGTGCCGAAATAAAGCACCAATTTATGTTAAAAATTTGCCGAATTTAGGCGCCAAATTTGACGGAAAATATTCGGTAATATTTAATACAATAGCCATGAAGTTGAAATGTTGGCCTCAATACTTGCTTAAGAGTGCAAAAATATTCTTACATAAAGCTGCAAGGAAGTGGCCAAGCTGCAAAAAAACTGGACTTGATTACATGATTTATAGACGAGGTGATTTATCGCGAGAAAACTTGACTCGTTGCAGCTTGTCAACGTACGATCAGCATGACAGGAGGTTTGCTCCTGCTACAAGCTACCGTGTGCACGTAAATTAACCGCCCAATTGGTTAAGCCAATAATAAATATAGGCTACCATTGCATCAGTAAACGCCTGTGATTGGTCTGTGGTACGCTGAGGCCGCGTCCGAATTCAAGTATGCACTTTCGTCGATGTAGCCTTGTGCACTTTATTTGTACTTCCCTCTATACTTAACGAATTCGGACAGAAGCTTCCTCTTTCCTATCGAGGAATTGCGTACGTATTTATAGCTCGTATCGAGCAAGCTGATGAAAACGTGGGTGTTCAAGTGCGATAAAATCATAAATTTATATTTATTTGAAATAGTATTAGTTTTGTAGACGATACTTGTGAGTTTAGTTTCCTCTTACAAAATAATTTTAACTTGGATAGTTTTCTCATAACGGTACGTCATCAAAGAAAAAATTGGCGTGCAAGTAGTGAAAATCAGTTGACTTACGTAAGTGTAATAATTCACAGTGAAATAACATGCCACGGGCTACGCAATAAAACATTTTAAAAATCCCGTGAATTATTTTTGTATTTAAGAAAATTTCTGAATTTTCAATTTTTTTCCTGTACTTTTACTATTTAAAAAAAAATATTAAAGATATTACGTTATGGTCTTTTAAATACTTTAACGCATAGCTCACGGGGTATAATATCACAGTGAATTATTATATTCAAGTAGGTCAGTTGGTTTTAACTATTTTCGTGGCAGCAGTACAAGCAAATTTTGACTTTGTCGCACCATTTTGTAAGATAAAACTATACTCACAAGTATCGTCTACAGAACTAACAATATTTCAAAAATATATAAATTTATGATTTTATCGCACTGAACATTTTTAACAAAGTGTGCCATAGATGACTCCTCTCGCAGCTCCTGTCGTTGTACCAAGTTGTGTGTCACGGTCTGTGATGATTTCATTGACGACAAGACGTAAAGCCGAATTAAATTCATCAAAACATCGCTGGCTCTAGTAATAACGTTCTGTTAGAAGCTGGTCTCTATTGTTACATGTAAAAATGTATCCTCCTGCCAAGTGCTCAGTCGCTTTGTTTGCCAAACGCCGTGCTTTGCCAGCTGAGGCCCGACGAACGTCGTGAGGTGTGGTCGTCAAGACTGCAGGAAGGTGGTGCTTGGTTTCACAGACGTGGTCGTTTAGCGCCTCCGTGTTCCCGGGCTGGTTCATAGGACGACCTCCGTGGCCCGGAACTTGTCCACCCTCGGGCACCATCTCTCTCTCTCCAACCCCTTCATCCTTCCTTCTTCCGTCTTCACTGCCTCTTTCTCTGTGGTCGGCCCTTCCTTTGTCTCTTTCTCCATCCCTCTCCTCTGCGCTCATTAATTTTCATACGCGCCTAGACGGAGAGGGGATGAGGGTGGGTGAGTTCCGGGCGATTGCGTAAGGGGACTCCCTCTTCGTGCGCGTTCGTGTGTCACCGGCACGCCCGCTGACCACCCCCCCCCCCCCGGACAACATGCCTCTAACACGTCTAGGACGAAGCAGGAAGATGAATTACACGCTTCTTTTGTGCTGCGCTCCGCTGTTCTTCTTCTTCAAACCCGGAGAGATGGATTGTCGAAGCCGGACAAGAGTCTTTTGTTCCTTCCTCTTTCGTGACGTGATGCGATTTACCGATACTGTGTGGCGCATCTCCCTTGGCCGCTTGGACAGGCGTATTTTTGCGCTTTCGAGGCCTAGCTACGTGGAACGCTTAGGGCGTCACAGCACGAGCGTTTCGCCACATCCTAGCCTCTAGGCGCAAAGCCAGACACTAAACGGGCCGTGCAGTATATTTTCCTATCTATTACTTGCAACGACATAGTACGCCTGGAGAAACATTGCGTCTCGGACATCTATATAGGAGAGGTTGCATAATGTATAGGCGCGCGACACCATACACTACGCTTACGTCTAGGATATCGGAAACGTTCCTTGAACAAAGGTCGTATTACAATGTGCTCCAGGAATTGTATGCTACAACTTAACTTATAGCTCTGGAAAATGTTGGGAAAAATTTATTCGGTCGTATGTGTACAAGGCTTATGTTAGGTGTGGCTTAACCACCCGTCGAATCGACTTATGTAACACCATTAACGTTTTTGTTCATGCCTTTGAATTCCATATTGCTTCATGATTTTAAAGTTTTTTTTTTCAATACCCTAAATTTTTAAAAACGTAAAAAATTTAATTTTTAAAAACTCTTTTAAAACACCTACCCATTTTTATCTAAGTTTATTTCTGTACAAAAATTTTCCTCGTTTCTGCTCTAAAACGATATCTTTAAAGATGACAGAGCCACCCATATTAAAACTTATAAAGCTACGAATTTATGGCAAAAATTTTGTTTCAAATCGTATCTACTCATCTGGAGCTACGATGCATGATTAGTGCTATAACATTCCCTCTGTTAGCGTCGGGGGTTGGAAATGGTATACCAAAAACTTTTCACGAGAAACTTGTGGATTTAATAATTCAACATGTAAATCCATATCCTCATTTTAGCCACACCTCCCAGGTTTAAAGATACTATAGATGGCTCGTGAGAACGTGAGAACGTTTGGGGACGATAACCGTGTCTAGAGTAATATTTAAAAAAAAAAAAATTATTTATTGTAACCACAGACGATAACGTTTAAAAAAATCTCCACACATTGATGGTTCGTTAGAGTCTTTTGTTTGTATTAAAAATTGGCAGGAGACTATAAATCACGTGAAAGGAAATAATAGTAAATATGCCTTCAAAAGTGCTCATTTTATCCCGAACCAACTATAGGTAGGGCCTATGTCAATTGTTTGGCCAGTGAGTATACGGGCATGCTGTATTAAATATCCTTGCCTCCTACGCAGAGATCTTCAAGAAAAGTCAGCGCGAAAAATAGATTCCTGGATTCATTGCAGATCGTGTTTAGTTTAAATCCATGTCTACAAATTTGGCATGCATTAGCGACAGTCTGCTGGGAATTTCCCTCGGCAAATATCCTCTCAACCCCTCCCGTCCCTCTTCGGTTTATTCCGTGTCACGGATGGGACCACGAACCTTACTGCCACGTGGGGAAATTATTTTTTGCTCGTTGTTTCGTGGGCGGCCCTGTCCTAGAAGCGTCACAGGCTCGCCAACTATGTAGCGGCACCCGCATGAGGCTGTAAATTACCCAGGCGCACCTTGAAGCCGTCATAAACCCTCCCTCCCCCTCCCCCTAGATCACTAATACATCACACACGTGCGGCACTACGTCTACTACAGGTCGTTCCCAAAGTATACACTGTTCAGGATAAATTGAGGACTGCTTAAATTTTTCTTTCCGTGATTTTGTATTCGTCTTTAATATTTTCCATATGGAAACTATCATAAAACTAAAAACAACTCTAAATGTTTCACCACACTGAAAACTTATCACATTTGGCTCCTACAAAATACCGTTTTTGGTTACTGTTAACGTTGGGGAGTACTCAGTTTAAAGTGAACAGACTATAGCAACATTACGCTGGCCTAACGGTTGCCATTTGGTTAGAATTTGAGTGATTTTTACAAAGAAATTCCTTGGCAACTCTTAGTTGCCAAAATGTTTCTTTGATAAATCATATATGTAGGCCTATGAATTAAAAATTTTGCAGTGTTACAAACAGACATCAGTCTTTCCAACAGTTAAAATACAAAGACAACATTAATAGTGAGAGTAGTCATTTGGTTACGGCCACGGGTAAACCGTTACATAGAAGTGTTGGAAATTGTTTGTACTACGTAGCTTAACTCTTTCAAACCATAGGTTTATATAGTTTTGGATAGTTATTGACTTAATTACATTTTCTTAAAGCCAATAATAAGATAAAATTATAACAACTTTTTATTTTGAAAAAAAAAAATTAGGCTACATAGTACAGTCAATTTCAAGCATTTCTATGTAACGGTTTTACGATATCTGGTCCCTTTCGGGATTTTAATATCATGACAGTAAAGTTAGGGGTCACGAAACTAATAAAGTTAGTTATGAGTGTAGGAATATATGTCTGAATACAGGAAATTATTTTGGGAATTAAAATACCAATTTTTTTTGCTCCGTTGATTGAAATATCACTATACAGCATAGTATATTGGCATATATTTTTTATGTCTTGGCAACTGATAGACGAAATAATTTATGCATAAATATTTTTTATCAAAATAAATTAGTAAACTAATAAAAACTCACAACAGATTTTGCCAATTGGCTTGTTTATTTTGACTTTCATACCTGACGTGAACTTCGAAGTAACATATTGTCATATTTGGAAAGAAAAATTATGCTAGTATAAATATTATTATAATATTGCTGGAGTACTGTTATTTTATAAGTAACTGTGTGTGACAACTGAAAAGTAGTCTAAGCCGTAGTTCAATATAACAATGCTTTGCACTCAACACTTTTGTATTTTAGAATGTATTCTGGGTTAAATATGTGTATTGGCGAGTGATTAAGTCAATAGGTTAATCCGAAATGCAAAGAAAACTTTAGTATTATTATTTTAGTAATGTGGACTTAAAAGTTTCTCCAAGTTGTCACTGGCAAAGTAAAAATTACTGTCCTTTTTGCAAGATATTTACTATACTAAGATTTCGTGAATCAAATGGATATTAATATATTTTAGGCAATAACAAATAATAAGAAATAATTTCTTAAAAGTACTGTAAGTGGGACGTTACTAAAATTTAATTGTATTGTTGCATAACGATGTATACTTTGCAAATGTTGATGTTTGTTAGAGTTTTGTTCCAGAAAACTGTTTATTTGAAAATAATAATGTGTTCGCAGCTGTTGACGAGCGGAAGCGACGCACAACTGTGCCGAGGCGTCGCGGCCAGACACCGCTCGGCTAAGTTCGGCCACGCTCGGCTCGGCTCGGTCGCGCGTAGCTTCACGCGGTCGGTAATAGCAGCTGGGCCAGCTTGTACTGTTCGCTAATTCTGGCGTTGTTGTTGTTGTTGCACGTAGGTCCACGATGGCCCGCACGTTGTTGACGGGCTCGCGCACTCTCGAGCATCGAAACTGTTGCCCCGGGTCGAGGAGATATTGGTAAGTGCAAGGTACACTAACGGACATGGGGAAATGCGCTCGCGCCGAGCGACGAGTGCCGAGCCGAGCCGACCCGAGCCGAGAGTTCGGCCGGGCGAAAGCAGCCGATCCTTGCCGAGCTCCGGGCTCGGCCCAGCAATGACAGAGATAAGAGAAAACAAAACAGATGGAGCAGCAGCCTATACCGAGGTAAGGTTAATTTTACTACAGGTTAGAAAGAAAATGTTTTCCCTTATGGAAGAATTTGGCACAGGGGAAAATGTTGACACTAGTCCCGCGGCTATCGCTAACGTGTTTATTAAAATACTAAACCGATAGTGAAATTAAATTTATCTAGTGTTGGAAAAGAGAGAAGTCATTTAATTTAATTTTAAAGTACGAAACAAATCAGTTTAGATTTTTAAATGATCAGCTTGATGTAACCTTATGTTGAAGAATGCTCTGTGATCGGTCAGTTTACACCTCTGGCCGATGCCAGCGAAACAAGCGGATGAAATTGTCTCTGTGCCAAACTATAAACATATATATTTCTAACATGTAGTAGAATTAACCTTAACTGTGGCCAACCCAAGCTGATTTTGTTTATTCACGTAACAATATGGCAGAGTGCAATCAGCTGTTCTTGTAGGTGTATTGAGAAATTAGGTTATGGTTGGACAACCCAGGGCCACGTTATACACGTTGCTATGGTAGCCAACAACTTTGTTTACGTAGGCTAGCAATATGACGGATGTCCACCCCCCTCCTTTTTACCTGTCTAAAAGCCCCAAAATCCTAGCCGTGTAACATGCATTATGCTCTTCCTTTATGTTTCTCTTATCTCTGGGCGACGGCAGCAGAAGAGAACCGAGACCTGAGCTCGGTTGTTCTCGCCTGTGATCGGATCGGATCGGCTAATTTCGGGCTCGGCTCGGCGTATATAGCTTGAGCGCGAACGCAGCTTTAGCTTTTACCATGCTGCTTACTAATATCTTTCTTAAGTCATACAATTTTGTTTTTCAATAATTTAACGTTCCACTTAAGTACTCTTCTCATAGTCTTTTAGAAAGACTACTTTACTTAAGACACTAACATTTTAATATATACTAACGTAAATGAAAACTAAAATAAAATTAATTTCTATTCAGTTATGTCGCCGCCAATTTGTCTGATGTTAATCCAGATTGGAAAATGTCAAAATATTTTTATTATCTACCATCGACCTTCAAAGAAACATTACCATTTTAATATTTTTTTAGTTTGCAAAACTTTACTCATACAATGTATTTTTAATTCATAAATTCTAATGACTGGATTCAGTTTCTTGGACTTACTCCATTGCAAATTGAATGACTGTCAAAGACAACTAAACAAATAAAATATAAGCTTGTGCCACAAGTAGGGCGTCTAAGCTGTTAAGCAGCATAATTAAAGTATCATAATTTTAGTTACAACAATTTAAAAGTGGTTAATTCGATTGATCATAAAAGAAAATGCTATAAAATTGAAAAATACCGCGGCTGCACGCCTCGTTCTGTATGCTGCGGTGGACAGGCGATCATTTTAATAATATTATTTGACGTCGTTTACCTTTTCGCAGACGGAAGACAAACATGTTTGAAAATACGGCAGTATAATCGTAGTATAATATAATATTAACTATCCCAATATTAAAAACAACCCACTACTATAGGAGTTTTCGTAGCTTGGTTGGATAGGTCATCAATAGCAAAAGGTACGTCAGCGGTTGTTGGATCAAATCCCAGATATGCCATGCCAATTTTTTTTAGGTCTTAAAATCTTCGTAATATAAATTTATAGAAAGTATTTTTTTTATTTCTTAAAATATTGCATGCGCATTTGAAATGTCCAACGAAATATTTTTATGACCAGCTGAATCTTCGGTACTGCTAACAAAATAATCCCATTTGCCTCAAATAAATCGAGGGAACAAAATAATTTGGTACGAGCAAACAAATATTTCGTTGCCCCTATACAAACAAATGATTTGGTTGATTCAAACAAATTTTGTTTGCACCAACAAATTTTTTTTCTCAGTGAGACCTGTAATTGCTGGAACTCTAACTTGCGCCCAAAATAAAACGCGAATTTTTCAAAGCATTTAGTTTTAAAAAAATCAGAGTTATTTGCTATTGTTTGAAATAATATGGCCTTAATGGCCAACGTTCAGGTGCAGTTCGAGTGACATTTGAAGCTCAGCTGTTAGCGCAAACAGACAGGCTCTCAAAACATTAGTTCTTTTCCTAACAGTAAACCACTCAATGAATCTTAACTTTTGTATAAAAATATTGTACACATACGTAGGCATGTATTTATGTATGTTTACATACTGATGTACACGTATGCTTAATATGTAGAGATGGTGTTTTTTGGTGTTAAAAAATTGTACAACATTTTGTTTCAGTGCCTCATGTGCACATCTGCAGCTGTGTGTGCTTCATAGTCAGTGATTGGTTGTTTTTTACCCTCAACGTCTTGGGGATTTACCCGCAAATCACAGATGTGTGGTGTCGCAGTAACCTTATTTCTCATTGGCACAGTCAAATGAACTACTTCTCTTCACAAATACACTCTGCCAATAGCCACGAAGCAGTGGTGCAGATGTGAGAGTTTCCCATTGATACAAAATTTTGCATAATTCTTTTCACCAAAAATCAGAAGCTCTATTAATATGTAGAACCACGAGTTTGTATTTTTGCACAATTATTTTTTTTCTTCAGTGCTGTACGTGCGTGTCCCTTCATGGTTATCGGCAGCTTGGTTTTTCAAACCACGGTCGTAGAAGAACAGGTCTGGACATTCGCCTGGAAACTCGCCTCCCGTGTTGTTTGGCTGCAGTTCACCAAGTTACCGAGAATGCTATACATTTTTGGCGCTGTAATCCGGGCGGTCGGGCCCAAACTCCGCCCACTTCCCTCCCACTGAGATAAACAACTTATCAAAACGTATTTTTTATCAATTTATGAAATACTTCCTTCGCTCACAATTTTAAATCATGGCTCCAGCAATCTTTATTTACTTTATAATGTTAACAATGGAAAAAAAGTGGGTGGAGTTTTGAGTCCGTCCGCCCGGATTACAGCGCCAAAAAGTACAACATTCTTGGTAACTTGACGAACTGCAGCCAAACAACAAGAATGTCAAGAAAAATACATTGGTAGATAGGCGAGTGTCCAGAGCTGTTCTTCTACGACCGTGGTTCAGACATGTCTCTTATTTGATTGCACTAATCAGAATAAGACACCGTATGTCTGTGATTTGCCGGTAGAACCCAAAGAGAAATGTGAGTTAAAACATCCAGTCACTTATCACGAAGCCGATACTCAGATGTGCACACAAAACATTGAAATTAATTGGTGCGAAAATAATTTCGGAAGAAATTCGCGATTCTGTGTTTGTGCATTTTATGTATGTACTCATCTTTGTGTGTGTGTGTGTGTGTGTGTAAAAGTGTATACTTTTCTTTATACAATTTTACGTTGTTCGACATAACTAAAGCATAATTTAGTCAAAATAATCTTCAGTACCCAACTTAAAATAATTTGTAGTTCGAACTTACGTCCAAACCCCATTAGATCCCAAAATTACGAAAGTGAAGTCGTGTATCACTTGACCACGACTCTATTCCCATCCCGATGATAAATCCAATTATATGACTTAAGGAAATGATACACGGGCAACGGTGGATATGTTCAGCCCGTTAAAGTATGAAAATATCACAAAAATGGCAGCGAAGGTAGAATTATTTTTGCACATTTCGTCCATGGCTGCAAACAGGAATTATGTCAACTCATTAATTTTTCTGTCTCGGGTGAAAAGTGCCGCTACACAAATCATATCACAGAAACAAATGACTACTTTTTCCCTTCCCTGGCCAACCCGAGTTAATTATCTTCCGTGGTAACCGTTCTAAGGAGCGATATTTATTATTTTTTTTGGACAATGCTCATCTTAATTGTTTGTACGTTAGCTGATTTGTTTCTATTAGTATACCCGTACACACTTTGCCACACAATGTTTGAAGATAAAATATAGACAATTTTGATGAGTGAGAGTATTTATTTTAATGTCACTTAGCCCGCTGACTATGATCACAATTGCTATAAGCAGCTGGTATTTAATTGACCGACAGTTATGTTTATTTATGTAATTATTGTGTGTGCTTCCGCCATGATAACTTCAATTGACTTAACTACTAGATACTTTTATAAGAATGAACTATATGCTGATGTTTGCCATACACATATTTTTCATAAATTCAATAGAACCCTGTTTACTGTGAATTCCCATTGAAACACAAGACATTTAGTCACGTTAATATACAACAATCAATGTATTTCTGCTTTTTGATCACATCTAACAATGCTGCACTTAGCATAATTAAAAACTATTCTAAGCAACACACGTATTAACATTTACGGACAAGGATAATTATTTTTAAGGAATGTTTTAAAGTTTTTTCTGTAAAAATTAAACTATATGACTTGATTCTTGTACAGAAACATTAATTTTTAAGGATTGAAAAAGTCGCTTTGATGAACCTCAGGCCTAAAGTACAGTACGTACAAAACACAAATCCGTATCTTTGCAGAATGTGAGCAGAACATTTTTTTTTATAAATATCTCTAAATAGACTGAAGTGACAGAAATAAACATACTCAGCTATTTAGTAAACGTTTTCAGTAACACAATCATTTCGTCTACAGTTGCTTCTCATATCCTCCTTAATATCTTTTCCAGATTTGTAAAGCGTCTGATATTTTCCCTCCACGCAGTTTTTACTATCTGAGGCTATAAATAATTAAAATGAAACTATTTGAACTAAGGAGGGAAGTGTAGTGTTGCTATTTGTATTTCTATATTGTCATCATAATTCTTGTATCAATTTCGTTCCTAAAATTTGACTTCGCTACAGCATAAAATATGTACTTATAGAGTTTCTGACATACTCAAACAATTGAATGCTAGTTATGTTACGGCATATGAAATCGTCCAAAGTAACTGAGACGTATTATAGTCCGGACATTTCTACAGGGTAGATTAATACAGGCACTATGTCAATACAAGCTTTGAACAAACCACACAGTTACCCTGTACTTTAAACGGGGCCAGAAATTTAAAAATGACTTCAAATACATATTATTCCAAACAAACTATAAATTTGAGTTGACAGCTGTAATTTCCCCTTAAGGGTGAGTGATAGCCACCATCTTGAATTTTTGTATTTTGTGTCGTAACTTGTCTTCTGGCTAAATTCATGGAACTTCAAAATACATACTACAATACATATTGATAGAATTTTAGACATCATAAATATTTATTTTCTGTTATTGATATTACAGATAGAATTACAGTTAATAAAATAATAAGAGTTTTCTAGCTGCAGTACAATCTGTAAAAACAGTAACGGAAAATAATTAATTATTATGTATAAAATTCTATAAATATGTCTTCTATTCTGTAGTTTAGTTAAAGTTCCATGAATTTAGCCAGAAGAATAGTTTTGACGCAAGATACAAAAATTCGAGACGGTGACTATCACTCTCTTCAGTAATAAAAAAAATTCCGCCAGTTTTGTAAAGCGTTCATTATGGACTCAATGCCGTCACATTAATTTAGTGTTGAGACAGTATTTCTGCTGGAGTTATTGTAACTGAGGAGATGAGTTCCCCATCCATCAAACACATTATTACATTTTGTGAGCGGTAAATTGACTCCGAAAGAGAGTGTAGTTTCCAAACACTTCCCCGAGTAGTTTTCGATGTTTGTCGCATGCAAATGAAAGGAAAATGTGAATACGTAAGGGAACAACTGTCTGATAATGATCGTCAATAAAGTCGCTGCTCGGTATACGGGCACGATTTTTGTAAAGATGAAGGAAAGTTTCAAACCAAGTGTTGTCCATATATCAAACCGCTCATGTTGTAGTGACGAGTGGTTAACGTAATGAATTACCGTGCAGCCTTCCCTTGTCAATATTGCTGTGTAGGTCTAATTAAAACTGTTATACTCAAGTGGATATCGGAGGCGAACGTATAAAAAGCCTTAATTGATTAGTGGGTATGTATATATGTAAGCGCCGCGTATCAGCAAGTTCTAATTAATATTCAAGCTGTCTCTCTAATAGCCTTTTGGATTAAACGAGAGAATGCTAATGAACAACAAAATAAATAACATTCTAATGACAGAATGTGCATAACGGTGTACTGACGCTATCAAACCGCTGCTCGTAATACAGTCAAACCTCTTTAATACAAACCTGAAGGGGCCAAAATTTTGGATGTTTGTAATAATGAAGTTTGTATTAACAGGTGGTCACTAAAACCTTAAAAAGTTTCTAAAATGTTTGTCACTTTGTTTATCCCCACAAATCAAATAGTCTTTTCACCACAATTATTTCCTTTTACTTGAGAACTTGATCGTGCATGGTTTAATGCATAAACAAAATTTTTATTAAACATTAAAGTAATTATTTAGTTTCTTGTCCCATTCCAAGGGGAATAAAAATCACTTTGTATTAACGAGAACTTTGTATTAACAGGGTTTGTATTAACGAGGTTCCACTGTACGTGCTGTTGATTGTCCTGCGATTGATAAGCGCAACGGTAGCACGTCGGGCTCGCATTGGGGAGGGCTCGGGTTCGATTCCAGCCGTAATGTTTTCGGTTGTCCGTTATTTCCCGAAGTTGCTACATGCGAATGCTGGGATGGTTCCTTAACGTTGATCATAGCTGACTCCTCTCCTAGATTTTGTCTTTGTGTAATGAAGTGTGAAACCTACTGTAATAACCTCAGAGTCAACGAGACAAAGGACCCAATTTAAAAACAAGTGAAGACTTAAATTAAAAATTCAAAAATTCCCGACTCAGAGGATACTAAATTTCAAATCTAGAACTAGAAAAGAGCTGATGATAACTAGGGACCCTGGTTTTTCGCGAAAAGGCTTTTACCCCACCTTGTTTCATTGCCTTACGTGCACATCTGCAATTCTACTTCATGATTATCGGCAGCGTGTTTATATGAAGAGCCGTATATCATCTGACTGAGCCAATTACAATAAAGTCTCTGCAACACCTCACGGCTGTGATATTTGCCGGTGGAATCCCAAGGCTCGAGAAAGTTGAAATATCAAATCACTCACCAGGAAGCAGAACTGCAGATGTGCACGTAAGGCAATGAAACAAATTGGGGCAAAAGTCTTTTCGTTAAAAACCAGGGTCCCAAATGATAACTAAACGGCTGAACAGATTTCCTTGAATCGCTTTTAAAAAAAATTCGGTTCATTCGTTTAGGAGTTACGATGCCACAGACAGACACACAGATGCACAGACAGACACGTCAAACTTATAATACGCCTCTTTTTGCGTTGGGGTTAAAAAATACATATCAATGAATCTTGCGTTCTAATGTCAGGCTTTGTGCGGTCGGTAGTTTGAGGTTATGTTCACTACAAAACGGTTATCTACGGGATGCCCCATTTGCTTCTATGGTTTCCTATCTCTGATTAGTTTAATAACATTAATAGTAATACAAATACCTTAGCGAAAGTTGAAGTGAACTCACTTTAGTGTGCTATAAAGATAACAGAAGCGGTGATATAATTGTACATTTTTAAATACGGACGTTTACGTTTAAACAGTCGATTTTTTTAAAATTACGTTACGGGGTTTCGAAACAGTGTTTCAAACCGTGACATTTGGAAGTATTATGAATTGCATTCTTAAGCGTATGAAATGTTTGTAATTTCGTAAATTAAATAATAAAAAAATACGAATTTAGTCTTAAGCATAAATTATTGTATAATCATGACATAACAAGAAAACTTTGAGAATGTCACGAAACACACACAGCAAATTAGATAAGATTAGCTTAAAATACATTAACATATTGACAGTTTTACAGAAGACATAAACGGCTAAATTACAAACTACTAGAGTGTACATCGAAGACAAACATATACATACTTGTCTTCGTTAATGTAAATTATTATTGTCGCTCTCCTAATGACAATCTACAGTGTTCCATGAGAAATTAAACGGTTAGTATTTCGAAACATACCGAATTATATATTTTCATTAATTAACTGTTTTTCCCCATTTTGTTGGTTTCTCGTATTAAATATCTGCTTTACATGTAGGTAGGCCGATTATTTATCTATAGAGTCGCTACGCCGAGTGTGACATTAATAAACGTGTCTCATGAGTAATGTTTGTTAAAGTGCCACTTTCTTTAATTTGTTATAATTACTTCATATATATTATATATATATATATATATATATATATATATATATATATATATATATATATATATATATAGACAAAAAATTTGTGGGCTATTTGTTAATTACTGCCTGATGGAAAATAAAATCTGCAGATACTATAAATTCCGAATTTGGTTAGTTATTGCAAGCAAAAGAGTAAACTTATTTTATCATCCTAATTAAAACAAAGTGGGTAACAAGCGTAAATAATTTTGTGTAATTAACGCCAGTCAATTTATTTTTTCAAGTGTCGGAAACTCCGTTTCAGTTGTCAAATTGAAATCTTCATCGTGTTCAGGAAAGACGTAAGGCAATTGAACCTACGTCACGTTTTCCAGAAATTTATTAAACGTTGGCGAGATTTTATTTCTTAAAAAAAAAATCACGTAATTTACCTCTTTCCGCAACGGTGAGGTCAGTAAGCATTGCAAATTGCTGCAATTATGTAGGTTTCTACACACATATTTTTCTCGTACAATTTTGCCTGGAATTCAAGAAGCACGCATGTTTACATATACCAGAATTCAAGTTCTTATAATGTGGCTCAGGACGATTTACTCATTTTTCTACAGCAGCAGAAGAAAATTTTTCCCAGGTTCAAACCTAAACTCATCTGCTGATTATTATTTCGACGTTTGGATAAGTGGATCACTAGTGTAATTTTTGTTAACTCTGAAAATGATTTGTTTCTACTTATTTAAAATAAATGTTAAACGATTTTACTTGTGAAAAAGGTTTTTTTATCACCAAGTTAAAAAGGGTGTGCTTGTAATAAATGTCAAGAAAACTCCTGAATCAACGTCTCGTTGACAGTGAGGTCGCTAGAAAAGGTTACGCCCAACTAGAAACAGCGACAAGAGTTGGGAGAGGAATCGGCCATGGCTTTTGTTGAGGGGACCTTTCCACGATTCGCCTGGAGCGATTTCGGGGGAACCAAAAGAAACCGGGATCAGCACGGCCACGAATCGAAACCGGGACCTCTCGAGTCCGAGTCCAACGTGATGCCGTTTACACAGTGGCAACAGAAACGACATCACGTGTCTTTATCGAACTCGATTCCTTTTTGGATTGTCATGGTGTCGTAGTTCGCGGATGTCTGGTTTTACTGTAGTTTTTAGTAACCCATACTTTACAATCTGCGAGGAAATTAACACATAATTAACATCACAATTACCTACCACTCATAAACATATAATTTATATCCAAACAAATGACAGAATTTTTTGAAGTCCAAGCGGTCATTTAAATAAAAATCTCAAATTTCACATGGCTTTGTTTCCATGCCAGTACTTCCCCGAGATCTGGTACATTAACAACGTTAAAATAGCTTCCTTATGTTGCTTCTGATATAGTTGGTTGTTATCTGATGTTGAGTCTCGAATCGTCATATTTACAATTTATAAATATTTACTTAAGGGCTTGTTCCTTTTCAGAGTGGTGCCAGTAACTCAATTTTTTTTTTAACCGAAAGCTTTGAAAAATTTGAGGCAATGTGCAGTCACACAATGCAGAATACTGTGGATGCGTTTTTAAAAATAATATACCATTCGTCAGTAGAAAAATGTTTTGCTTCATTTTGGCTTATTTTCACAACAAAAAACGTGGTACTTTGGGTGAAAAAAATCTGAAGTTCCATTCAGTATATTGCTACACAAAAAAATTCAACTACAGAGCAACTTTTGATATGAGCATTAGGTAATAATAAAAAAAAATTTTAAAATCACTGCAAAACTAATTTCTAAAGTAAGTACAATGTCTCAAACGCTAGAAACTGTTTTGTGAACAAATCTCTCGAATTCACGTGGCAATATTTATATCCGTGTACGCCCCAAGAAATGGGACAAAATAACAACAAAAAAGTGAGTGAGTGAGTGAGCGATTTTGTTCAGAGTTTAACATCGAGGTCTTCAGCGTTGCTGACGAGTAACATGAGGTGACTATGGAGCAGCGCCGGAAGGAAAGGGCAGGAGAAACGGGAGATCCCCGAGAAAAATCGCCGACCAGCGGTATCGTCAGGCACGATTCCCACATGCGAAAATCTGGGGATCAACCCCGCCGGGAATCGAAGCCGGATCACCTGAGTGGGAGGCGAATGGTCTGACCATTCGGACACCGCTGCCCCTAAAAATGAAAAAGCTTCCCTGTCGCTTCTGACAGTATTATTAACGACAAAAACTGATTGGTATTGTTTGATATGCACATTGTTAGCTAATGTTGTTGAATTGCAGAAAATCCAATTTAAGGGCGCGGTTCACCTCAATTTTCGTCTTTGTTATTTTTATATTTGTGCCAGATATTTTTTTCTTATTTTAGACATAAATTGTGACTAAATCTTCCTCTAGGAAAATTGTTGTTTCTCTCATAGTTTCTTCGTAATGAGTCGTAAACGTCAAATTAGTGCACTTTACGATTTTAAGTACGCCACTAAAACCAACTGACATACCAGACCGAAAAAAATTCACAGTGTATAACAATGTTGTAGGCTAAGCAGGAGAAAATTGAACGACAAAAATATGAAACTAGTAAACCAAGGAAGCCACGGCCGTAATCAACGAACGTACAAGTAGTTCCGAAACAGGAATATAGTCGGAATATAATGAAAACTAGGGGGGGGGGGGACGAACAGCTAAGGACCAAACAAGATGTATGCCATAGGCGACAGTGATGGACGAAAGACAACGAGGACAACACAAATGAACACTGCACCAGAGGTCGCAGTCACACTGGATACAGAACTACTTCATTTAAACATCTTCAGTTATATGGAGTTGTTACACGAGCTACGAACTAGTTCAGATAGCAGTCTCTTCTCGTTCAAAGTAAACTGGTTTCATATGTAGTTTCGAACGACATATCTTCGATGCTTCTCTACTGGCTGCTTGAAGTAACGATCTGTGTAACAAATATGGCTGCTTTTTGTCCGACATTTTGCACTCGTTAAATTAAATTAACTTTTTGGCTTAAAATAATAATATCCACTTAACACACACTGCAACATTGCAGTTAGATGCAATATGATAATTGAAAATACACGAATGTTCAGTGTAGATGTGATAATAATTAAATATGGTGCCGTTAAGGTTGTTCAAGTGGGGAAAAAACATAATTTTATATTTGTATGAAATAGTGTTAGTTTTGTACACATTACTTGAGAGTACATATACCTCTAACGGAAAAAAATTAGCTCATCTAGTTTTCCCGTAATGGCACTTCAAAGTCAAAATTTGCGTATTTTTACTTCATACAAAACTTGAAAACCAGTTAACATAAA